>JALAJA010000967.1:0-26279 GCA_023376005.1 Doryteuthis pealeii
ATCATTTATCGACGAATAGATTAATGATAGGACGGGGAAAAAAGAGGAAACGTCGAGATAGACAAACTGCCGCCCTGTTGGTAACTCTGACAAAACTGACAATGGATAGATCAGCAAGATTAGAGAAGGCTAACAGGGGTAGTAGATGTACGATAGTTTGGTTTCCCAATACTCATTGATTTAGTTCCTTTGTTTAATGGTATATGAACCTCCGTGGGTTATTTTAATGCCAAAGCCTTGCAGAAAACAGTAGTATTTTTTACAATTTAACCTATAAGCTGGAGGGTGTGGGGTTCATGACTTTTCCAAGTAGTCTGCCCCCTACTTAATACCTGATTAATGGACTATAGGGGTAATCTGGCAAGACTGGCAAAGGATATATGAGCTAGTTGTAAGGAAGGCTAACAGGATTAGTGGATGTACAATAGTTAGTTTGGTTTCCCGTTTCAAGGCTTATCGGCGTTTATGGGATATTTAATGCTAAAGTGTCCTTATAGAATAGTAGTTAGTAGTAGTTGTTATAGTAGTATTCAACTGATAGCTGGGAGGGATAAAGAAGGTTCATTCATTTACCAAGGCACATTGATTTGGTTTCTTTGTTTAATGCATATCAACCTTCGTGGGTTATTTTAATACAAAAGCGTCCCTTGTAGAAGAGTAGTAGTTCCATCTAACCCTGGCTGGGGATAAGGGGTTCAACATTTCCTAGACATTAGTCCGAAAGTAAACACAATCATGTTTAAACATAAAACATAGATAGATAGATAGATATGAACAGACTGTCAAAATGTTTATTTATTTAATGGCATATTAATCTTCTTGTAGAAAGAGAGTATTGGACAGTATTTAACCAATAGTCGGATATTACGTTCACTTTTGGACTTGGAAAGAGGTATGATACCTTTCTCAAGTTCAAAAGGGAATGGAATAGTCCGACTCGAATTTGAACTTGCCAGTCAAGCACATTAGCCATTACACAAAGGGCCTCCATTACTGGTTAGTGGACAATAGGGGTAATCTGGCAAAGCTGACAAAGGGTATATCAACTAGTTGTGCGAAGGGTGACAGGGTTAATGGATGTATGACTGTTTGGTTTGGTTTTGTTTTGGTTTGGTTCTTTCTTAATAACCGTTGTGGGTTATTTTAATGACAAAGTAGTAGTACTATTTAACCTATAGCTGAGGATGATAGGAATCATATCTTTCCCAAGTCTGGGAGTGAAAGTATTAGCGTGATTGGAATTCGAACTCGGTAAAACGATGCCAGTCCAGCACATTAGTCCCTACGTCACGGGATCCCCCCCACACTTAAATAGGTTTCAAGGCCAAATAGAATAGGAAGGAAGTGATTTTAAATGTTTAGTAGTTACAATGTGGCAAGGTTGACAAAAAGATTGTACATCCAGTTGTTAGGAAGGTTAATTGAATTTGAGAATGGACGATAGTTAATTAATGGGCTTTTAGACCAAACAAAATAATGAAACAGGTATCAAAAATGTCCAGTAGGCACAAATTAACAAGACTGACAAAGGATAGTACAGCCAGTTATTGGAAGGATATGGTTAAGGGTGTACGAGAGTTGATGGATGAAAAATGAAATACCTTTCAGTTGGTTGGTTGGTTAGCTAGCTTGATTTTACGGCATGTCAACCCATGGGTTATTTTATGCTTAATACATTTTATTTATTGATTTTTGACGGGTATTCTAATTCTTTTTAAATACGTTTTTTAAACTTATTTTAATCTATTTAGCCATATATTGAACCTAACCAACCACTCCGAGTAATAGGCGATGAAGGGGTACTCCACACTCCCCAGAGCTTCAGAACTGGAATTTCACTAGATTCAGTCTAACGTCATACCCATGACACTAAGACCCTCTGTCACCTTATATATGATAAAAAAGGGTTAGGGATTTACCACAAGGACAATAGGGTTGGGACAGTCATATAGCTGCAAGGGGTTGAAGTGACCAACCGATTGATCGGAGGGGGTATCTCCGACCGCCTGTCTAATCTAAGGGGCGAGGTAGAGTGTTGCATGTAATCCTAGTTAAGCTACCAGGATTCCGTCCTTAAGCATCACGAGAGGCCACCTACGGCCAACAGATAGTCCCATTGGGGAGATTTTACCTCATGCAAAAGTACAGTCGGCGTATACTACACTCTCACCTGACAGGACGGTCTAGCAACTCTATAATTATCTCGACCTTATTCTTCAACTTGCTCTTATGGTAAACACCAAACATTTTTTTAACCTATAGAAGGCAGTGGCTGAGGGTCAACCACCATTATTTATTAATACACATAAAGTTAATAAAATCATTTCAACCTGTCACTATTTCCTCACTGCCATGTTCAGTCTCGGCTTAGCAGGCGTTTCTGATGGAGCTCTTAATTGACCCTACCGCCAAATCTGAAGTTATTCGGTTTTTGAACGCAAAAGGCATTGAGCCAATTGAAATTCATTGACAATTAACGAAAGTGTATGGCAAGTTGTGCATGAAAGTCAAAACAAGCTCAGGTGGTGTAGAGATTTTACCAAATGCCGGCGAGCTGGTATGACATGAGCATACAAAACTACCTCAATGCCAAAAAATACATTGACTGAAATGGCGATTATGTTGAAAAATAGGTACATGTTCTAAGTTTAAAATACTGACCATTAAGAATGAACGTTTCTGTGATTTTTCAATATTTTTAGATTTATCTATGGGGTTCCTCTCGTATATGAATAACTCTATATAGTTCGGGTAGTGTAGACATCAAGTCAACGGCGCTTGGTAACTGGCATGTATATCTAACAGATATACACGCTCTATCAATGATATTAAGTACTATTTACTTATAATTATAGCATACTATATAAAGAATGTTAATACAATTCTCTCTCTCCCTCTCTCTCTCTTACTATATATATATATATATATATATATATATATATATATATATAGCAATATGCATCAATTACAGATCTGTGTCAATTATATATATAAAGTAGAAAAAGTCTTCGGGGTGGCTTAAAGTCGGTATCAGCCTATCAGCAAGAGAGTCTATCCCATTTCGTATGCTGACTTTAAGTACGGTCGTATAGAAACAAATGATGCTGAACGCTGTGGTTGCCCAAATACGGCAGTTGTCCAGGAAAACACAAAAAAAGACTCCACGAACTCGTTTTAGCCGTAAATTGAAGTTGCATGAGATAGCAGAGGACTTGAAGATATCAGAAGGCAGTGTATTCACCATTTTGCATGAAGATTTGTCAATGAGAAAGCTGTGTTCAAAGTGGGTGCCGCGTTTACTCACAATCGACCAAAAACAGCAACGAGTTGATGATTCAGAGCGTTGTTTGCAACTGTTTTCAACGCAACAAAAGGAGTTTTTGCATAAATATGTGACAATGGATGAAACATGGATCCACCACTTCACTCCAGAGTCAAAATCAGCAGTCAGCTGAGTGGACAGCAGGTGAAAGCTGCCCAGAGTGACCAAAAGACACAAACATCAGCAGGCAAGGTTTTGACCTCTGTATTTTGCGATGCACAAGGTATTTTGTTTATCGATTACATTGAGATAGGAAAAAACATCAATAGCAAATATTATGGGTGCGTTTGAAAGAAGAAAAAAGTGCTCTTTCACCAAGACAATGCACCGTGGCACAATTCGATCGCAACGATAGCAAAACTACATGTATTTCACATCGAATTGCTTCCGCACCCACCCTATTTTCCATATATGCCCTCCAGCGACTACTGGCTGTTTGCAGACCTCAAAAGAATGTGCTTCGGTGAAAGAGATTTGGCTCCATTGAAGAAGTGATACCGGAAACTGAGGCATATTTTGAGGCCAAGCAAACGTTTCTATACAAAAAGGCATCGAATTGTTAGAGAAGCGTTGGAATCATTGTATCAACCTACAAGAAGACTAGGGTTGATAAATAAAGTCGAATTTTGCCCAACAGTTGATTTATTATTTAGACCCAGGCCTTATTGAGGGATGTGGTATATAGAAATATGCATCAATTAAGATATGTGTCAATTGTATATATATATTATATATATATATATATATATTATATATATATATATATATTGCATTGGAGTAATTCTGTGAACCGCGGGTTTTATACCTTTGGTATTTGCTTTTGTTTATGTTTATTTGTTTGTGTGTGCGTGTGTGTTTGTGATTCTGGATAACGGTTACGGTTGTAAGAAAAAATGAACTTGACGACCAGAGTTCAAAATCCGATACGAAGTCTTTGTGTTACCACTTCGCCTTGAGAAAAACATGACCCATCTCTTCTCCTTTACCATGCTTAAGTTAAAATAGTAGGTAGCTTAGTGTCTCTATTCTTGACAGGGCAACCTATCGGAAAGAAGGAAAATGATTGAAAAAAAAAAAGAAAAAGAAAAACAATGTTATTTATGAAAATATCAGTGAAACCTCAATTCTCGAACGACTCTAAAGTCGATCCATTTCAGAGTTCGATACAAAAAATGACTAGAAAAAGCCTCACAAATTCGAACACACGAGTCAAGCCGACTTCTGACGAATAAAGACGTGAAAACGCAGTTCATGTTGCAAAAGGATGGTAAGTGTGTTAGCAAGCGAGGTCAGTTATGGACAACAACGAATAAATCCACTTCAACAGCTATTTTGTATGGGAAATATTTTCGAACAAATCGTACTTAATTATTTGAATAAATATGTTCGAGAACCAAGGTTCTGCGTAATACAGCCGCAACGAAGTAACCTTAGAATTAACTAAGAAGGTTTAATTTCTTAGTGTTTAATCAAATATCTTGTCTTTGATGAGAGGAAATTTAGAAAAATATCTAAAGTTTTGGCAGTGCAAACCCAGCAAAAAGAATAATAATAATAAAAACAAGCACTGCGTTTAAACATTATTTATGAAAATAATACAGTCACAAAGAATTATCCTTACAATGAACTGTCTAAGAAGAGGTTTTTACTTCATATTTCTTTTGTGTTTAATCAAAAATCTTGTCTTTGATGAAGGAATTAAGAATCGATATTTTACTGATTAACTTGGTTCGATCTTGATTAAACTTATGTCACCTTAATTTTTAGTTTCAGATATTAAAAATTAAAAAAAAGAGAAGAAGAAGAAGAAATATAATTAGTCAGGTTTTTGAATTGATATTAAAAAAAAATGAAAATGATTTCTTGTTTTCTCCCTTTATTCAGAAAATTACATCTGTTGTCTGTGACACGAGCGGAGATAAAATAAATAAATAAATCTTTTGTTTTCTTAACATCATTTTTCAATTAAATAATTTAGCGCGGTGTTAGATTATAAAAAAGTAAAAAAACTCTAAACAAAGAAAACACAAAAAAACAAAAAAAAAAAACAAAAACACGCACTTATCAAAACACAACTTCAAACTTGTTTCCCAATATAAATACCGCCCTATCATCTGGGGCAATAGAATACACCGACTGCACTTTTGCAGAGTATAACCCCCCCACAACACACACACATACACAAAATGGGTTTACCTGTCGATCGTGGGTGGTGACCCTTAGTGCTTAAGACGGAATTTCTACTAGCTGAGCAGTCCATGCAACACCATACTTTGGCCCTTACTTAGGCTAGGCGGATGTTCAGAGAGGACCTCTCCGATCAAACGGCTGATAACGCCAAGCCCTAGCACCTATATGATTGTCCAACCCAATTGCTCCTATGGCAAAACCCACAACAACTTTTATCATATAGTTACTAGAAGGCATTGACTGAGGGTCTTAGTTCCCGGGTAAAACATTAAACTGAATCTAATCGTGAAGTTCAGTTCTGGAGCTCTGAGTAGTGTGAAATACTCCTTCATATCTCAGAGATGTAGAATTTGTCAGGATTTTGCTAAATACATTAAAAACGAGTTTAAAATGTGTTAAAAAGCACATATATAATTAAAAGTGCAAAAGGGTTGGAACAATCCTTTAGTAACATGGCCGCCTAATTGATCGAGGGAGCCTCTCCTACCATCCCCTAGCCCAGGGTCAAAGTGGAGTTGAATGTCATCACTGCTCAGTCACCTAGAATCCGTCTTTAGCATCGAGGGTCGCCCCCCTCCGACCAACTGGTGCACTTATAGGGGGATTTTACACTCCTGCAGAGGTGCAGTCGTGTATTCTGTCCCAGCTGACAGAGCTGCTTATAAGGTGGAATTTTGTTACATGAGACTCATTTGACTACGTACCCTTCCTATGAAAAGTTTCAGTAAAAAAGTGCTGTTTTTTTAGGAAAATTAAAATCCGTTCTCTTTATTTTTATGTACTGTTAGGAGCTAATCTCTTGAGCTGCTTAAGTCCAGTAATTTAGCGAGAACCGGTGCTTTCAAGGTGACTTAACCGCAACTCCTTTCTAATATGAATACCTAGAATCATATACTTATTTATTAAGCTTGGTTTAGATGTGGCACAAGGCCCTGGAGTAGGAGCGCCCAATGAGAATCGAACTCATTAACATGGAATGCGAATCTGGCTTGCTAACCATTACACCAACAGAAGTGCCCAAACCTATAAATAATGGTCTTTATACAGTTATTTACTCATTAGCTTAGATGTAGCACAGGCCAGAAATATGGAGCGCCCACTGAGAATCAAAATCACTAGGTCAGATTATGGGGCACCCTAGAGAATCGAACTCACTTACAATAGTCTTCGAATAAAGCTTGCTAATCATTATACCACATGAGGTGCCCCATACTTGGAATCATATAACTGTGTGCAACCCCCGCCTAAATAACCTTCTAAATTACACACCACATCTAACTACATATGTACGTAATTCCTTACCCAAGGCATAAAATGACCCAGATGGTTTGACATGCCGTTAATATGAATCAATCAACCATTATTAATCTATTCGACTAAACTGTTAGTGTTTTGAACAGCGAACTTAGTACCTGTGATGTATTTGTAGTCATTAGATTCTTGGGAAACAATTCATATAATGGTTAGCAAACAAGTCTCGTAGATTCATTACTACTAAACTAGCATGACCTGTGTATATACCACTGTATGAACTTAGAATATGTTTGTTAAAACAATGATTATTTTTCTATATATCATTATTATTATTCAATATGTAAAAGTATAAAATTTTCTCACTCACTACTTTATTCTTTTTTCTTCTTTTCATCTTTTATTATGCTGAGAGATAGCGTTATCGCTTCCGCGCTCTCACCCCTCTCTCTATCTTTCTCCTACTCTCTTCTTTTTCTCATTATATTTTTCTGTGTGACATGTTTTTTGTTCTCTGTCTTTCTTTATAATAAAAACGGAATGGTCCATTATTTAGCTGAGGTGACGAAACTTAGAAATAAGAAGTTCGATGGATAAACAACACTAGATAATCAGGATTTACATTTCTACATTTCATCTTGAACGATTTAGACGGGTCTCGTTTTAACCCAGAGAGTGTTGCAAGATGAATAACGGTCATACAATTAGGGAACACGAGTATTGATATTTAGATAGATATTTGACGTCTATATAACAAAAAATCCCCACGTTAAAAGATTTTCTTTAATCCGGCCTGGTGGGAGGTTAGGAGAAGTTTTTGATTTTTTTCCTCATCATCTAACGTTGAACCTTGTGTGTCACCTCGACACGATGTTCATTATTTTTTTTAAACGAGTTCCCGGTTGTGTAAACCGAAAATTTGGATGGCACCAATTTTCTCAGAACCGTTGCCCCCTAATACGCCCCCTAATTCCATATTCCTCTTGCTGAAAATGTAATGCCCTGTTCTCATTGCATAATTCTTTGCACTCGAGTCCAGCAATTGCAAGAATGAGATTCCGAGCAGGTGCGCGAATTGCCCTATGACGGTCATTCCAGTTGCGATGGGTTAAGGAACTCGCCACTTACATTTTCTTTCCGATTTTCTTGTGCGTTCTGTGTTTATGATGTGCTCTGAAGAGATCAATTGCTAGGCTAGAATTTTGCTGGCTTGAGTAGCGAAATTGTAAATGAAAAATGCAAAAAGTAATAACGAATAAAAGGGAAAAGGAAAACTGATCATCATGCCAAAGAAAGAACAGCAACGAATAAATAATAATAATAATAAAAAATAATAATAATAATATGAAGAAGAAGGGAAAGAGAGAGGAGACAGGAGAGGAGGTGGTGGAAAAGTATATTCATATAAGAAGGTGCGTAAACAAAGAGAATTATATAATTGAAAAGAAGAAAGAAAGAATGATTTAAAAGTATATTAAAATATATAAATTGTAGATAAAGCAAAAAAGAAGAAAGAAAGAAAGAAACAAACAAACAAAGAAGGAAAGAAAAAAAAAAATTGGAAATAAGATTCACCGAAAAAGGAAGGAAAATAAATATAAACAGAACATTTGACCAAATAAAGAAAGAAGAGAGAAAGATTAGGAAGGAAGACCATGAAAAATGAATAATAAAACTATAGAGAGAAGAAAAGAAGAGAAGAAGAAGAAGAAGAAGAAGAAGAAGAAGAAGAAGAAGAAGAAGAGAAGATGTATACGTATAGAAGTTGAAGAAAAGGCAAAAGAGGAAAATGATAAAACGAAGAGGAAGAAGTAGTCCAAAGTAAAATGAAAGAAAGAAAAAAGAAGTAGTAGTTTTAGTTGGAAAAGAGGAAGAACAACAAAAAAAATGAAATAAAGAAAAGAGAAAAGTAGTAGACTGAAGAAATGTAGTAGTAGTTCATGTCGTTGTTGTTGTTGTTGTTGTAATAGTAGTAGTAGTAGTAGTATTGGGTATGGAAGAAGAAGAAGAAGAAGAAGAAGAAGAAGAAGAAGAAAGAAGAAGAAGAAGAAGAAGAAGAGAAGAAGAAGAAAAGAAGAAGAAGAAGAAGAAGGTTGGTTGGTTGGTTGGTTGGTTAGTTTTTTAATGGTGGTCTATTTAATGCTAATTCATTTAATTTTATAATGATTTGTAAACTACTTTTTATTATTTGTTTATTAAAGTTATAGCACAAGGTTAGGTGGTAATTTTGTGCTCTCTTTGTGGTATTCATATTTTTTTCAATTTAAACACCTTAAATATTACCCAACCTTTTGAAGGTAAGTATCCAATTTTGATTTCCTTGGAAATTATAGATTTGTTAAATGTCAAAAGGATGTATGCGTTTGTATTTTTCATCTTCTCGTGGTTTATCCTTTCGTAGTCTGTAAACCTTTGCTTTCCTAAGGCAATTTGAAAATTGTTCCTTGTTTCTAATAACTGAATTTGAGGTGTGCAGTGTTTCATATAGGTAAACTTTGCACTTCAAATCGCTCAAGATTTTAAAGTTGATTAGGTTTTTTCGGCAGGTTTTTAATCTACTTCCCAAATGGATTGCCACTTATTCGAGGGTTTTCTCTATTGGGGATTATTCTTTCCTGTTGTATCATCGCCTTTATTCTTACTCTTCTAATTATGTGGAGAAAAGTAGACAAACACGGGATTTTGTACTGGATGGATGTTTATTATAGATAGAGTGTCTTGCGGTTGGGTCTTGGATTGGGAGGTAGGTTAGCTGCTGATGATCTACTGTAAATAGATAGTAGTAGGTCAGCAGCTGACCAACCCCTCCAATCATGACCGCAAGACACTCGTCAGTAAGAGAACTGAATCCTTCAATACAAGAAGTCAGTCCGTGTCCTGAAGAAGGTCTGATAGACCGAAATGTTATACCGTCGACATCACTACCTATAATAAACATCCATCCAGTACAACAGCCCGTGTTTGTCTACTTTTCTCCACATACTGTCGTATTAATTTCCTATTCCCCTCTTCTTATTATATACTTATCCTTTAACTTGTATTTCTTCTATGTTGGCCGGATCTTCAGATCTTCTTCTTGAGTTGACTTGGGTTGTCTTGGTTTTTAGTTTTTGTTATGTTTTTCCTCCACATCTCAAGTAGATTGTCACTGCTTATGTTTCACACTTCAGAGTTTTTCTCTGTTGGAGATTTTTTCAATCAAGAAAGGAGACAATTTGTCTAGAAGAATTTCTTCTAGTGATTCGATTACAATAATCTTGGGAATTCTCTTATTTCATTTCTGAATCGGATTTAAAGAAGTTTTATTTGGGTTTTCTTGTTTGTATATTCTTGTGCAAATTAATTGAACCAAAACGAATAATTCCATTATTGTTAAAATATCAGTGATCTCTCTGTAAGGCTTCTCAGTGTGTTTGTGTAACGGTACAGTTTTCGTACGCCTGCTTAGAGTGGCGTCAACTGCAGATAATAGCCAGAGGACAACTAATAGGATAATCGAGATAATAGTAATAAAGATCTGATGCAGTGACGGATAATAAAATGTTTTTCAAAGCTAAAATCATTTCATCATACACCCCAAAATAAATGTATACTTCTGCACACCAATACAAATGACTAATCTGAGGAAAAATAGAAATCGATTACACCCTGTGACTCCAGTGGGTCTAAAACTGATCGTATGGTAAAAAGAAAGGAACTGAAGTGGTTTTTTAATTAATATGCACATGAGTGTATTTGCTATATTATTTTGCCTTTGTCTATTGTTGTATAGCCCTTATTCTTTCTCTTATTATATACATCTTCTTAATTTGTATTTTCTTCTATGCTGACTGGATCTCTCTAGTCTTCTTTTTTTGGGGGTGGTGGTGTGGTGGTGTTGACTTGGGTTGGCATGTGTTTATTTTGTGTTTTTTCTCAATCTCTGTGTTCACATCTGTTGGTTCTTATTTTAATGAATACAAAGACCTAGTCAAAATTCAGTGTCTTTATTTTCCAAGTTCCCATTGAAGAAATGGCCTAATTAGGCTTCTGTTGTTACGGCGTCTAAATCTGTTCTCACGGGGTTGGATAGTCACATGACTAAACCATTCAATGAGTGTCAAGACACTAAAGAATACCACCTGTATATTCAATTACTGGTTATTTATACAAAGAGACTGGAAAAGGCGAAATAGCATATATATATATATATATATATATATATATATATATTATATATATATATATAGTAATCCATTGACACAGTGGTTCGACGCTTATGTTTCAGTGAAGCTTGACTTTAAACAACTTCTAGCCGGGAGCGAAACCTGACTAAATTTTCGTATGTCGAGCTCCTTAACCCAACACGCCTATCGTAACTGTCAATAAGAGGTGAACAATTAATTGAATACATACTTACGAAAGATGTATGTTACGATCACCAGAAAACTCATCTGTAAACAACGGACGTGTAAATGCCTTATGCTGAACGGTAATTTCAAGTAATGTCGCCTCTAGAGTGCTCTACCGGGATATTGAGGCATGTATTATATAATATAATATACTATATATTATATATATATATATATATTATATAATATATATGTGTGTGTGTGTGTGTGTGTGTGTGTGTGTGTGAGGATCTCTTTAAGAATATTAAAAATGTGATGATATTTTTTCCTTCCCGAGAAAAATAAACGTTATACCCAAAATTAGGAATCAGATATATAATACCTCCAGGAAACTATCCACAAAATATACCTGTAAAGGAAACTGAGTACAATTTTTTTCACACACTCTAAC
Source organism: Doryteuthis pealeii (assembly GCA_023376005.1). NCBI lineage: Eukaryota > Metazoa > Mollusca > Cephalopoda > Myopsida > Loliginidae > Doryteuthis > Doryteuthis pealeii. The sequence goes on from JALAJA010000967.1 coordinate 11,546, forward strand.
AGCTTTGCATTAAATAACCCACAGGGTTGATATACCTTTAGTGTAAGTAAAGTCGTCGAGGTGCCTAAAGTAGGTATCAGCCAAACAGCGCTAGACCGAGAAGATTGATATTTAGCGTCTGGACGGGACTCACACCTCCACCAGCCCCTTCACTTTAACACACATATCCCTGTGCTACTCGTACGCGGGTTGGCGAGGCCGCATCAAACAGGGAACATTGAGATTTCCAACCAGACACTCTACCAACTGAGCTAAACCGGTCCTTATATAGAAAATTATATATATATATATATATATATATATATATATATATATTATAATATATATACAAGATGGTTAGTCAAAAAGTAATACCCTTTTGTTTGGACCGGGATAATTACCAACAGGACATGTATCATACATCAAAAATTAAGCTGTTCTCTATGGATCACATCTCTACTTCTCCCATAGTCACCATTTCTCTCAATAGCAATATTCCACGTTCGAATGAGAGCATGTATCCCTGCCCCGTAAAATTTTGTTGATTGCACTTGAGCCACTTTTTCACTACAGACTTCACTTCCTCGCACTGGAATAATGTTTGCCGCTCAGCCCTCTTCATGGGACCGACGAGAGATAGTCTGAAGGCGCTAGATCTGGTGAATGTGGATATGGTGGTAAAGTTGTCCACCCGAATGAGGATTTTCTCCCTGTCCTGATGCTTGTGTGTGGTCGAGCATTGTCATGCAGAAGGAGGAAATTGTCGAATGGCAAGTTGGTTCGCTTCGTCGGATTCTTGCACTGAGCCTCGTTAAGGTCCCCATGTAGGCCTTAGTTTTATTAAAAAAATCACATGAAATAAAGAAAATGGCATTACTTTTTGACTCCCTCTGGTATAAAATAAAACGGCCCTCATTAAAGAAAAAACAAATAAAAAAACAAATAAAAAATAATATGAATAGATAGATGAACTTAATGTAAAAAGTAGGATAGCAAAGAGGAGCGTATAATTCTGACCTCTACATTATCAAAGGGCCGGGTTAGCTCAGTTGGTAAGGCGTTCGGCTAAAAACCACAAGGTCTAGTTCGATACCGGCCCTCCCAACTCAGCGTATAGTAGCATAAGGATCTGTGCGGTAAAGTAGAGCTGATAGTAGGTGTAGCACTCCACCTCAGACGCTAAAATAATCTCCTGGTCTAGCGCTAGTGAAAAGGAATAGACTCCTCACTATAGGCTGATACCAACATTAGGCCGCCCCGACGACATTTACTTTTACACATTATCAAATTAAAATTTCCGGTAGAAATATTTCAATGTACAACCATTTTGATTCCATTGTATTTCAAAGACCATTTCAAAATCTAAAAAGAAATCAAATCCCACCATCTGATTCGTATACCATCATTTCTAAAAACCTGCTTTTTCACTTTTGTATTCATTCTTTATTTTTTTTATTTTACATCATTTTATCTGATGTCTCCTACATTACTCTTTCCGTTTACATCCTCAGTTAATGTCGTCTGCTTTTATCGCTCAAAAATCTAATAAGGTAAACTGTAAAGAAGGAAGACGACTGAAGAAATGAACGTTCTTCGATACCGGTTTGATTGATGCAAGATACTACAGGAAAATTCACTCTTTCACTCATTTCTTTAATTGAATCAACTCTGTTTAGCTAATTAAATGTGAACGCGTTGCTTTTACTGTCAATTCAAAAATGGAAGTATCATATCTAAATAAATTATTTAAGCACAGCAGACAGATTCAGCAGATGTACAAATGCGTCACGCGTCCGAGAATGTAAACACAACAATAATAAAGAAAAACAGATGTAATGTATTAAACGTCTGGTCGACATAATCGCTGGTTTATTTTAGCGCGTACAAATTTTGGTAGATAAATAATGGCGGCATTCCGATAATAGAAGTGTTAGATCAGATGCAACAATGAAATTGTTATTAAAAGAAGTAAAATTTATTTTTATTCGAAATTGAAAAGGATGGGTCGATAAATAAATCTTAATCTGTAAAACACAGTGTTAGAATAAGGAATGTATTATTTAGGTTTTAGATTTGGTTTAGTTTAACGTATATCATCCCGGTAAATGCCAAATCTCTCTCTCTCTCTCTCTCTCTCCTCTCTCTCCCTATAATATATATATATATATATATATATATATATATATATATATTTAATTATTAAAAAAAGAAGGTCCGCAAATGTATTTTGTTCTCAGAAAAAAATTTTTAATTCTTAAAATATTTTTCTGAGAACAAAATACATTTTGCGGACCTTCTTTTTTTTATAAAATATTGAATTTTCTCCCGTTGGAACCAGAACACATATATATATATATATATATATATATATATATATATATATATATATATATATAGGGCAAAAAATGATAAGACAAACAGGAATATTTCTTATATGTATTTTTCTCAACTAGTTTCGAACTTCGTCAGGACAAAATTCTTGTTTGAAGAAATTGTTTTTAGAGAGTTTTTTTGAAAAGGGAGCATTATAAAAGAATTATAGAAATTGAAATATTTTTTGAGGATTTGACATGCATTATTAATTCAGGTAGAGGAGAGTATTAGTAGTAGCAAATCCATCTGTTCCGTGAAAAAAAAACTCTATAAGTAGTAGTGTAGGCAAATATTTTGTTTTTAAACAATTATTTCAGAGCGAGACAACATTGGTGATCAATTTTGCTTTACACGTGTGTGTTGTTGGAGATAGTTGCGTGGATGTATCTAATATCTGATTCATATTTCGATATATTTTTTATTTCTGTAAAGAAGGACAAATTGCATCTATGTTAACATTACAAACAGATCTTTCGTATATTTGCGGTGAAAACCGTTTCTGATATGAGCGAAACTCTACATTCTATAAGGAAAGGATTAAAACTGCCTATGTTAGTCTGCTCGACTTTTGTCCTCATCTTTATTCTATATACACAATGTTTCGGACGATGTGCTCTCAGATTTCATGTCGTAAACGGAACACTCATATATGCAACCTCCGGTGCAAGTATTTAAGTTTTAATGTAAAAAATATTATATCAATTAGAAAGGCTAATGAAACTAAACAGAATGCAGATAAAAGAAATTTGAACGTGATAGGGGAATATTGAAAAAAATAGAACAACTGAAACTTACTTTCCATCAACTTCCGTTTCAGTGTTAAATTTTCATAATCTAACTATTTAGTTAAAACAGGAAGGGAAGAATAAAATGACAGTTATTTCTTCTGTTAATGGATTTCTTTTAAGATGTATCCCCGAGATTTTTGCTCATATTCTTATAATAAAACCAAACAATTGGAAATCAATAATACTAAGCACATATTTAGTAATATCAAATTTTTAATATCAATAGCAAATTAGCCTTCTCGTTCACACTTTAACGCTATTTTGTGTATATAAATAGAATTGCATGTTATTAGCATGTAGATATGTCCAACATATCTAACTCCGGTTCGACGTACAAGCTAATATCGTTAATCCCAGGGGTCATCCCCACCAGGCAATACCTGCCCTCTTGATTTAAAGGGGCATGGGTGGTTTATTACTCAGTGCCTGAAGCGGCCCCCTGAGGGGGAATGCCGACGAGATCAACGCATTTTTGCACCCGCCTTCAATGGTCCCCGCATTAATAGGGCCTTGTGCCTCACCCGTACACGTGGGTATTGGTAAATATCTAGTATGTAGATATGGTTAACAGAATTAATAATGTAAAACAAATTTTAAACAATTGAGGTTTAAATAAAAAATAAAATCAAGGAATATGTGATGTAAAATAACTAAAGGGAGGTGTGACTTGAGTAGTAATATAGTTTCAGTTACAGAGAGAAAAACACAATCTCCATTATAACAAATAATAGTAGGTGGTTGGTTGAAGGATTTTACGGCATGTCAATCATATGACGAAAACGTTTTGTTTTATTCATTCGTGTTGTATTTTATTTCCTATATATGTACTACCACTCAGAGTAGACCTATGGAGTAATAGCCATAAAGTGTAATACTTCTCACTCCTATAGCTCTAGAGTTTGAACTTCATCACTATATTCAGTTTAGCGTCATAGCCAGGGCACTAAGACCCTCAGTCACAGCCGCATTCTAGCACATGTAAGATCCAAAAATCAAGGGTTTGCAACAAGGGCAAAAAGAGTTGGGACAATCATATAGGTACTATGCTTTGACATGAACAATCCAATGAGTGAAAGCAGCCTCTCCCACGCCCGTTTGCCTTAATAAGAACCAAAAGTGGAGTGCTGCATGTCATGGACTGCCAGCTACCAGGATTCTGTCCTCATACATTACAGGTCACCACCCATGGAGAGCAGGTGGCTCCATTAGGAAGATTTTAACTCCTGCATATATATATATATATATATATATATATATATATATATATATATATATATATGAAGATGTCGACAATTACAAGAAATTGTTGAAAAATATAATGTACTTACGATTAAAGTTGCTGTAATTAAAACATCAATAAATGATTTGCAACATTCGGGAACCTTATCCTCTTCAAAATGAGAGAGAGAGAGAGAGACAGACAGACAGAGACAAAGAAGAGAAAGAGAGAGAGAGAGAGAGAGAGAGAGAGAGAGAGAGAGGAGAGAGGGGGGGAAGGAGAGAAATTGAAGATGAGAATGAAAACTTGGGATAGGGCGAGCTTTGCAGAGAAAGACAGAGACAGATAGAGGGTGAAGAATGTCTTAGAGTCGAGTGAGAGTTACATAGATAGATAGATAATAGATAAATATATATATATATATATATATATATATATATATATATAATATATATAGAGAGAGAGAGAGAGAGAGAGAGAGAGAACAAAAGAGAAACAAGAGTACAGAAGTGATTTTGTGTGTCGAGCGTTTACGAGAGACACCGATAGCGCGTGAGAAGGAGGTGACAAGGTAGAAAACAATTGTTCAGAGAGAAACAGACAAAGACCGTATAAATTAGGCTGAGAAAGACGGAGTACATGTTTATCTGACTGTACTGATTTGATTTTCTCTAAAATTCTACTGTTCATCTAAGCGTCAAGCGTGACTTTCGAAATATTACTCTGGCTGGAATAAATATCTCTCTTCTTTCTACTTTCTCCTTTCGTTGTTTTCTTTTAAATTTTTTTTTTACTCTGTTCAGCTCACGGTTTATGCTGTCATATGTCGTATACAACGGTAGTTAATATTGTAAGCACCCAAATAATACTGCACGCATAAAACATTAACACGCATATCGCTTGGAAAATAAAAGGGACCTTTTTAAAAGTCAACGACATCTGGTGGAGACGTGTGGAACGTCTAAATCACACTTCAGCGTTGCAGATATTTATTCCGTCAGAAAACACAGAATGAATAATATATATATACTATATATATATATATAGATATATATGAGTAAAATAGGGAATCAAATCCAACAGTATTAGAAAAAGAAAAACACACGAAGTTCCAAAAGATGAATTTGCCTTTCTTCAAATATTTACCATATATATATATAATATATATATATATATATATATATATATATATATATATCATCCGTACACACCAGCAGGGTGTGATACAGGTCAATTTCTTAATGAAGATTAACAGGTTTGAATTCAGAGTTAGGGCCGCTTAGCTTAATCGGTAGGCCTGGAACCACAAGGTCTTAGTTCGATACCATCCCTAGCTAACAGCGTAGGAGTAGCACAGGGATCTGATGGTTGGTGTGGTCTCCACCTCAGTCGCTAAAAAAACCTGCTGTCTAGAGCTAGTTAAAAGGGGATAGACTCCCTCGGTGTCTGGCTGATATCGGATTAGCTATCCCGACAACTTTACTTTTTACCTTTTCAAGGATATTAGCGCCATGTGTCCAGGATTTGAACTCATCGTATCTATTTCCTACGACGTTAACCATTACATCATGCTATCAATAGCTATCAACACACTCCCCAGGCCGTACTGACAGTACGGCTTCCATGTCTCTCTCTCTTTACCCTTCCCTATCACCCATTGCTCCTGGCAGTCTTCAGCACGACATACATTATCCGCACTGGCCTGATTGATGTAGCTTTTTTCCAGTCGGCCTACACTGCTGTGTCCATGTGAATTCCTCCTCAGGAGAACGTCATCCTGAGTCGCTCTTGTTTTCTAGCTGTGTCCATCATATATCATTCATCCATTTGGATGTTGTGAGTGATAAGAGATGAGTGGCCGTACAGCTGCTTTTTGTGGCTTGTTGCTTCCAAGTAAAATTGCACCGGCCAGTGTAATTTCACTTTTAACCACTGTTAACACACTACCGGGTTTTTTCATATATCCCCTTTCTTAGGTAAACTAGTTCGAAATACCTACAATATATCAATTTTAATTAATCATTTCTCCATACAAATTCATCTTTTATCCTTATGAATGAAATTTATTCCATTCTATCCTCTCATATATCCTCATGGGGTACTACGTTTATATGCATTAAACAACTACTTAATAATTAAAAAAAGTAGATGGTACTATTAACACACGCTCAATAATTTAACAGATAACTATACCTATTTAATTACGTATGGTCTGTTGTGTTTTTGTTTCCTTTCTTTTTCTTTACTTTTTCCTTCCTTTCCTAAAAAAACAAGACAATACTTTTCTCATCTGTTATACTAACTTTTAATACACAAGCACTAAAATCTTCGTTTTTGCCTCTCGAGGGGTAAATTTTTAAATTTAAACGAGTAATATTTAGTTATTTAATTTCATTTTGATAAAATAAATGATAACATTCCTTGGTTTAAATATAATTGTTAATTTTCTGAAAATTTTTTTGCAAATTTTGCAAGCCGAGATTTTTCATGCACTTTTGTCTATGATCTTTTGATGTCATCCTTATTATTTGTCAAGTTCAAAATCTATTTTGGTATCATTACTTAATAGACCAATACACAAACTTCTTATCGGCCGTCTTACCTTCTTCGTAGGAGCTGCAACAACATTTTTCCAAAAGTTTGGTGATATTTCCAATTATTTTGGATATGTCTAATATAGTCTCATAAGCCGACTGGTCTGGGGAGAGGAATTGTTGCGGACAATGTAGTATACAGATTTAATCCCCTTAGGAAGATTGCGGTCTCCAGAAAATGAAAATACCTGCATCGTTTTACCTCACGACATTGTCACGTCGTCTAACTCTCCTTTTAAACAGATGCAGTATTTTCATTTTTCTGGACAGAGACGCAATTCTGCCAAGGGGCATTTAATCTGATATACTACATTGTCCCGCAAACAATCCTCTCCCCAGACAAGTCGCCTTAAATTGAGGGACTATATTAGAACATATCCAAAATATTGGAAGATATCACCAACTTTGGAAAAATGTGTAGTTTGCAGCTCCTACGAAGGAACGTATAAGACGGCGCAATAAGAGTGTGTATTGGTCCTATTACAGTAATGATCCAAAAATTAGATTTGAAACTTGTTACAAATAAGTAAGGAAATGACATCAAAAGATCATAGACCAAATAGTGCACTGAAATAATCCTCGGCTTGCAAAATTTGGCAAAAAATTTATCAGAAAATCTACAATTTCGAGTATTAAACCAGCAGAATGTTATCATTTTATTTTATCAAATGAAATTAATAACTTAAATTATTTACTCGTTCTATTAAAATATTACCACCCTCCATTATTGCAACACCGAAGATTTTTCAGATTGCACTTGTTTGTATAATAAATAATATAGAAAGTAATTAGTAAGTATATATTTTTAAGAAAGAGAAAAGAACAAAGAAAAAAAAGAGAAAAAAACAAAAACAACAGACCATACGTAATAATTAAGTATAGTTATTGTTAAATATTAAGCGTGCTGTATGAATAGACCACTCTACGTTTTTCTTTTATATTATTTAAGTTTAGTTCGATTTAATTGAATATTAAACGTGTACCATGGGATATATACGAGAGGTAGAATTGGAATAAATTCTCTTCATAAGGAATAAAAAGATGAAATTCTGTTATGGAGAAATGATTAATTAAAAATTTGAATATTTACGGGTATTTCGAACAGTATTACCTAAGAAAGGGGGATATATTGAAAAAACCCGGTCAGATGTGTTAACAGTGGATTAAGGTGAAATTACACTGCCGCAATTGTTGCATTATTACTTGGAAGCAACAAGCCACAAAAAGCAAGCTGTACAGGCCATTCATTTTTTACACTCACAAATCCAATGGGATGAATGATTATGATGGCACAAGCTAAGAAAAACGAAGAGCTAACTTCAAGGATGACTTCTCCTGCAGGAAGGAATTCACATGGACACAGCAGTGTAGGCGACTGGAAAAAGCCTACATCATCAGGCCAGTCGGATATATGTAGTCGTGCTGAAGACCTGCCAGGAGCAAATGGGTGATAGGGAGGGTAAAAGGAAGAGAGACAAATGGAAAGCACGTACCTGTCAGTTACGGCCTGGGAGTGTGAATTGATTAGCATTGATGTTGCACATGACTGTAATGGTCTAACGTCTCAGGAAAATAGATCGATGAGTTCAAATCCTGGGACCATGGCGCTATATCTTGGAAAAGTAAAAATAGAAGTTGTCGGAGATAGCTTAAGTCGCCGATATCAGCCAGAACAACCGACGGAGTACTATCCCTTTTAAACTAGCCTCTAGACAAGAGTTTTTTTAGCGCTCGAGGTGGAGCACCACACCAACATCAGATCCCTGTGCTCTTCATACGCTGTTAGCTTAGGGATGTTTTTAATGTCCGGAAAAAACTTTAAAGGGAAAAAAAAAACCTTCTTGGGTTTTTTTTTTTTCCCCAGGCCTACCGATTAGCATAAAAGCCGCCTACACGTTCTGAATTCAACCTGTTAATGCTCACTTAGAAATTGGACCTTTGTTCAACCCTGCATGTGTGTACGGATTGAGCTTATAGAATATATTAATATATATATATATAATATAATATATATAAATGAAATATTAATTTGGACAGAAAGGGCAAAATTCATCTGATTTCGGATACTTCGATGTTTTTCTATTTTTCTATATTATATGGTTTGTTCCCTATTTTACTACATATAATTAGTTATATATATATAATATATATATATATATTATTTATACTAACTATATTATATATATAATTCATTCCTGTGTTTCATGACGGAATAAATATCTGCAACGCTGAAGTGTGATTCACTTATCCCCACGTCTCCACCAATGTCGTGACTTTTAAAGGTCCCTTTTATATTTCCAGCATATGGGTGTAAGTTTTTATGGTTCAGTATTTTTGTGTCACTATTAAAACGTGTATTACGCATATGACAGCATAAACCGTTGAGTGAAGGTAAAAAAAAATTTTAAGAATAAAATAAAACAAAGGGAAGTAAGAGAGAGGAATATTTATTCCAGCCAGAGGTATATCGAAGTTCACGCTTGACGCTCTGTGACAGTTAGAAGTTATAATAGGAAAAATCACATCAGTACAGTCAAAAATACTCGTTCTTTCTCGCTAATCTATACGGTCTTTGTCTGATTTCTCTCGAAACAATTGTTCTACCTGGTCACCTCTCGTTCACCGCGCTATCAGTGATCTCTCGTAAACCCTCGACAACACAAATCACATTCTGTACTCTTTGTTCTCTCTTTTGTTCTCTCTCTTTCTCTCTCTCTCTCTCTCCTCTCGTTATACTATAATATATATTATATATAGTATATATATATACTATATATATAATTATATATAATGATCTATTATCTATCTATCATGTTAACTCATCACTCGACTCTAAGACTCATTCTCCCCTATCTGTCTCTTTTTTTCTGCTGCAAAGCTCCGCCTTCCCAAGTTTTATCATCATCTTTCAATTATCTCTCCCTTATCCCACCCATCTCTCTCTCTCTCTCTCTCTCTCTCTCTCTCTCTCATCTCTTTCTACTCTTGTCTCTGTCTGTCTGTCTCTCTCCTCTCTCTCATAATGAAGGGATAAGGTTTCCCGAAATGTTGCAATCATTTATTGATGTTTTTTACAGCAAACTTTTATCGTAAGTTACATTATATTTTTCAACAATTTTTGTATTGTCACATCATTATATATATTATATATATATATATATATATAATATACATATTATGCAGAGATGTTAAAATCTTCCCTATGGAGCCTGCTCTCCTATGGGTGTGACACTGTAATGTATGGGACAGAAATCCTGGTGCTGAGCAGTCATGACATGCGCACTCCACTTTGGTTCTTATTTAAGGCCAAACGGGTGGGAGAGTTCTGCTTACTCAATTGCATTGTCATGTACAAGCCATTAGTACCTATTATGATTGTCCCAACTCATTTTGCCCTTGTTGCAAACCTTGATTTTTGGATCTTACATGCTTAGATGCGTGCTGGGGGTCTTAGTGCCCTGGCTATGACGCTAACGATATGTGATGAGTTCAAACTTCTAGAGCTTCAGAGTGGAATACACCTTTATGGCATTACCCATAGTCTACCTTTGTAGTACATATAAGGATATCACACGAATGAATAAAACAAAACGTTTTCGTAATATGATTGACAATGCCCGTAAAATCTTCAACCAACCAACCTTACTATTATTTGTTTTATAATGATATTGTGTTTTTCTCTCTGTAACTGAAACTAGTGTACTACTCAAGTACACCTCCTTAGTTAATTTACATCACCTTTCCTTATTTTATTTTATTTAACCTCATTGTCTTAAAATTGTTTTACATTAATTAATTCTTGTTACCATATCTACATACTAGATATTACCACATACCAAGTTGTACGGAGTGAGCACAGGCTATTAATGCCGGGGACCATTAAAGGCGTCGTGCAAAAATTGCGTTATCTCGTCCATTCCACCTCAGGACGGCCGCCAGCATGAGTTATATAAACCCACCATGCCCTTTAAATCAAGAGGCAGGTATTGCCTGGGTGGGGATGGACCCCTGTGAAATTAACGTATTAGCTTGACGTCGGAAACCGGAGTCAGATATGTTGGACATATACTTACATGCAAATGAACATGCATTCTATTTAATATAGTACAAAACCAAATACGGTTTTTAAAGTAGGTAACGAGAGCTAATTTGCATATTGATATTAAAAATTTGATATACTTAAAACTATTGATTAGTATTATGCATTTCAAATTGTTGGTTTATTTATCATGATATGAGCAAAAATCTCTGTGGATACATCTTAAAGAATCCATTAACAAAGGAAATAACTGTCATTTTATTCTTCCCTTCCTTATTTAACTAAATAGGTTAGATATGAAAATTTTAAACTGAAAAACGAAGTGATGGAAGTAGTCTTCAGGTTGCTTCTATTTTTTCAAATATTCCCCCTAATCACGTTTCAAAATCTTTTAGCTGCATTTCTTGTTTAGTTTCATTGCCTTTTTACTAATTGATTAAATATTTTCATTACATTTAAAACTTAAATACTTGCACCCGGAGGTTGCCATATATGAAGTGTTCCCGTTTACGACCATGAAATCTTGAGGAGCACATCGCCGAAACTTGTGTTATTTAAGAAATAAGATGAGGACAAAAGTCCGAGCAGACTACATAGCAGTTTCTAATCTTTCCTATATAGAATGTAAGAGTACGCTCATTCAGAAAACGGTTTTTCCCCCAAATAATACGAAGATCTGTTTTGTAAATGTTAACATAGATGCATTTTGTCCCTTTACAGAAATAAAAAAAAATATATCGGAATATGAATCAGACTATTAGACTACATCCAACCAACTTCTCCAACAAACACACACGTGTAAAGCAAATTGATCACCCAAATGTTGTCTCGCTCTGATAAAATTGTTTTAAAAACAAAATATTTGCCTACACACTATTACTTAAGAGTTTTTTTTTTTCAGGAAAGATGGATTTGCGACTGAATAATACTCTCCTCTACCTGAATTATAATAGCATGTCAAAGCCTCAAATATTTCATTTAAATTCTTTATATGCTCCCTTTCAAAAATCTCTAAAAAAAATTCTTCAAACAAGATTTTGTCCCTGACGAAGTTTCGAACTGTGAAATAAATAAAATATAAAAAGTTATTCCTTGTTTGTCTTCAATCATTTTTGCCCATATTATATTATAATATAATATATTATTATATAATTATATATATATTATATCGTTGTTCTGTTCCAACGGGAGAAATTCCATATTTTATAAAAAAAAGCGTCCGCAAAATGTGATTTGTCTTCAGAAAAAATTTATAAGAATTAAAATTTTTTCTAGAGAACAAAAATACATTTTGCGGACCTTCTCTTTTTAATAATATATATATATTATATATTATATATATATTATTATATATATACTTATATATATATTATATAGAGGAGAGAGACGAGATATCGAGAGGAAGAGAGATATTTGGCATTTACCGGGATGATTACCCGTTAACTAAACAAATCTAAAACCACAATAATACATTTCCTTATTCTAACACTTGTTTTACAGGATTAAGATTTATTTATCGACCATTTTCAATTTCGAATAAAATAAATTTACTTTCTTTAATAACATTTCATTGTTGCATCTGATCTAACACTTCTATTATCGGAATGCCGCCATTATTTTCTACAAATTTTGTACGCGCTAAAATAAACCCAGCGATATATGTCGACAGACGTTAAATACATACATCTGTTTTTCTTTATATTGTTGTGTTTACATTCTCGAGACGCGTGACGTTTTGTACATCTGCTGAATCTGTTGACTGTGCTAAAATAATTATTTAGATATGATTCTTCCATTTGAGATTGACAGTAAAAGCAACGCGTTCACATTTAATTAGCTAAACCAGAGTTGAATTCAATTAAAGAAAATGAGTGAAAAGGAGTGGAATTTTTCCTGTAGTATCTTCTGCATCAATCAAACCCGTTGTATCGAAGAACGTTCATTTCTTCAGTCGTTTCCTTCTACCATTGACCTTAATTAGATTTGAGCATAAAGCAGACGACATTAACTGAGGATGTAAAACGGAAAGAGTAATGTAGGAGACCATCAGATAAAATGATGTTAAAATAAAAAAAAATAAAAAGATGATAACAAAATGAAAAAGGCAGGTTTATTCTAGAAATGATGGTTATACGATCGATGGTGGGTTGATTTCTTTTTAGTTTTGAAAAAATGCCTCTTTGAGAATACACATGGAATCAAAATGGATTGATACATTGAAATTTTCTACCGGAAATTTTAATTTCGATAATGTAAGTAAAAGTAAAGTCGCTGGGCGCCTAATGTTGTATCAGCCTATTAGTGAGGAGTCTATTCCCTTTTCACTAGCGCGTAGACCAAGGAGATTATTTGCGTCTGCAGGTGGAGTGCTACACCTACTATCAGCTCCTTACTTTACCGCACAGATCCTTATACTACTTATACGCTGAGTTGGCGAGGCCGGCCCTCGCCAACTCATCGAACTAGGAACCTTGTGGTTTTTAGCCGAACGCTCTACCAACTGAGCTAACCCGGCCCTTTGATAATGTAGAGAGTCAGAATTATACGCTCCTCTTTGCTATCCTACTTTTTACATTAAGTTCATCTATCTATCTCATATATTTTTTATTTGTTTTTTTATTTGTTTTTTCTTTAATGAGGGCCGTTTTATTTTATACCAGAGGGAGTCAAAAAAGTATGCCATTTTTCTTTATTTCATGTGATTTTTTAATAAAAAACTAAGGCCTACCATGGGACCTTAACGAGGCTCAGTGCACAGAATCCGAACGAAGACGAACCAACTTGCCATTCGGACAATTTCTCCTTCTGCATGACAATGCATCGACCACCACAAAGCATCAGGACAAGGGAGAAAATCCACCTCATTCGGGTGGACAACTTTACCACCATATCCACATTCACCAGATCTAGCGCCTTCAGACTATCATCTCGTCGTCAGTCCATGAAAGAGCGGCCTGAGAGGCAAACATTATTCCAGTGACGAGGAAGTGAAGTCTGTAGTGAAAAAGTGGCTCAAAGTGCAATCAACAAAATTTTCGGACGGCAGGGAATACAGCTCTCATTCGAACGTGAATATTGCTAGAGAGAAATGGTGACTATATGGAGAAGTTTGAGATGTGATCCATAGAGAACCAGCTAATTTTGATGTATGATACATGTTCCTGTGTTGGTAATTATCCGGTCCAAACAAAAGGTATTACTTTTTGACTAACATTTTATATATATATATATATATATATATATTATATATATATATATATATATCATATATATATATATATATAATTTTCTAATAAGGACCGGTTTAGCGTTGGTAGAGTGTCTGGTTGAAATCTCAATGTCCCTGTTTGATGCGCGGCCTCGCCAACTCCGCGCACGAGTAGCACAGGGATATGTGTGTTTAAAGTGAAGGGGTGGTCTTAGGTGTGGATTCGTCCCAGACGCTAAATCAATCTTCTCGCTCTAGCGCTGTTGGCTGATACCTACTTAGGCCACTTCGACGACTTTACTTACACTAATGGTATATTCAACCTGTGGGTTATTTAAATGCCAAAGCTGTTAGAGTGTGTGAAAAAATTTGTACTCAAGTTTCTTTACAGGTATTATTTTAGTGGATAGTTTCATGGAGGTATTATATATCTGATTCCTAATTTTGGGTATACGTTTAATTTTTCTCGGAAGGAAAAATATCATTCCATTTTAATATTCTTAAAGAGATCCTCACACACACACACACACACAC
>JALAJA010000968.1:0-7500 GCA_023376005.1 Doryteuthis pealeii
GAGAGATGATATAGATAAGATAGGAATAGATAGATAGATTAAGAAAAGATTGAGATTGAATAGATTGATAGATGTGAAGAGATCTCGTTAGATAGATAGATAGATAGGTAGGTAGGTAGAGAGAGAGAGAGAGAGAGAGAGAGAGAGATGTGAAAGAGATCTCGATAGATAGATAGATAGATAGATTAAGAAAAGATTGAGATTGATAGATGTGAAGAGATCTCGTTAGATAGATAGATAGATAGATAGATAGAGAGATGTGAAGAGATCTCGATAGATAGATGATTAAGAAAGATTGAGATTGATAGATTTGAAGAGATCTCGTTAGATAGATAGATAGATAGAGAGAGAGAGGGGGAGATGTGAAGAGATCTCGTTAGATAGATAGATAGATAGATAGAGAGAGAGATGTGAAGAGATCTTGATAGATATATAGATAGATAGAAAGATATATATATATATATATATATATATATACTGTGCTACTCATACACTGAGTTGGTGAGGGCCAGTATCGAAATAGAAACCTTGTGGTTTCTAGCCGAACGCTCTACCGACTGAGCTAACCCGGCCCTTATAATCAAGGTTAACAGGAGCGTATATATTAACAATTGCTTGTTTCTGCTTGTGTAATTCACAGCTAGACTGTTTTCAATAATATATGCTTAAATACACTTTTTTCCCTGAATCTGACCTGCTGAAATGGGGGTGCGTCTTATATGCCTGTGCGTCTTATACATTGTAGGTGAAATTTAAGACCTCCCGTAGGCCTAGGCTAATCTTCTCTATGATGCTCACTATCCCAGCTTACGCTCAGTACTTTTATCTACCCTAAACTCCATGCATCCTTATTTTATTGCTAGTATTGTTTTTATACAGCTATGTGTCTGCTTGTGTAATGCACAGCTAGACTGTTTTCAACAATATATGCTTAAATACACTAAAAACTTTTTTTTCCTGAATCTGACCTGCTGAAAGGTATGAATCCAAATATTCTCTCTCCAGCTAGGGGTAAATACGAGGGACATTCAAAAACTATCCGCACTTTTGTCTTATAGAAGCCGATATCATAGTGGAATATTTGATGGACATAACCATGTCTAATCTGCAGAGATTCGCCGGTTCGCCACTACCATCTCTCGAGCTTGCTAAATCTTCTCATCAGTGGTGGAGTTTGACAGGCATCTTCATATGTCACGCATGTCTGGGCACGTTTAGATTTCCC
The DNA here is from genome assembly GCA_023376005.1 of Doryteuthis pealeii. Taxonomy (NCBI): domain Eukaryota; kingdom Metazoa; phylum Mollusca; class Cephalopoda; order Myopsida; family Loliginidae; genus Doryteuthis; species Doryteuthis pealeii. Next base: position 1,226 of record JALAJA010000968.1, read on the forward strand.
TATAATCATATTGTTAGTTTTGTCCTACCGATCGGCACGTGTGTTACGTCGGCCGTGGCCACGGCTATCCCGTCCAGTACGAGAGGAACCGCAGGATTGGAGCAACGGTTCGCGTGCTCGCTCGAACGAGCGGTGGTGCCAAAGCTGCCTCGGCGCGATAACGGCTGAAAGCCTCTAAGCCGGAACCGCGACCGGTGTCGCCACGGTATTACGAAAGGCGTCTCTTTTCGTTCCGCTGGAGCCTGTCATAGCGGACGTCCGTCGCTAATATATACACATTTCTACTCGGTAGTGCTGAAATGGGGGTGCGTCTTATATGTCCGTGCGTCTTGTATGCTGTCAAATACGGTATATACATATGTGTGTGTGTGTGTGTGTGTGTGTGTTTGGAAAAGAAAAATGTTTAAAAATCGGCCATTTTGCCGTTATAATCTATTCTACCCATTCCACCCAGAGAGACAACATCCCCACCACCTGGTTAATTAATTCCCTAATCATAAACACCGCCCCTAAGACGATGAGAAGAATTGAAACCGAAACCTTTGCAGGATTTCCCAGAAAAATATATATAAAGCTTTATGAATATTTTGTTTACCATTTTCAATAAAGCTAGCGGTCTGATGAAACTCATAGGTATACACAAACCTTCAAGCCTAAAGTAAATTAAACTATGGAAACAATGCTCAACCCCCAACTAACCAAGAAGTTATAAGAAGAAAAAAAGAAAAGAAAAAAAGAACTTAGCTATATAGCAATAGTAATGTTATTATTATTATTATTATTATTATTATTATTATTAGGTAATCTTGAACTTTAAGTGACTAAATTCCTACCATAAAATTGTACTTGCGCATTATTTGAAATGAATTTAATTGGGTAATCTGAACATTAGCTACTTAAATGAGAGTAGCCTCCCCTGGTTTATTTCACTTTGAGAAAGTCATGTTTTGGTCGGCCATTTTCATTACACTGAAAATATGAATTTGTTCAAATCAATACAACTGCATGTTTTAACACTAAAATACACAATACCGGGGAGTAGAAATAGATCTATAACCGTAAAATGACTCATTTTTATGGGTTTTTTTCTTTACCAAATATATTGCGCTGGTCAATGATATTGAACATCGAGCTCTTAAATTGAACCTGAACAACTCTAACATTCTGCTGTTGGAAGAAAGGTCTAACTTAGAATCATCCTAATACCAACTTACCTGGCAACCTATATATATTATATATATATATATATATATATTATATATATTAATATATATATATATATATATATATATATATAAATCTATTTACTCTGTCAATATTACATCCCAGATTTTGTATTTAATATATGGTTTGCTCGAAGAAGGTTTTGACATTTTCCCAAAAATGTAATACCTTAAACTTCTTATACACCCTAATACTATTACTAGTTCTTGGATTAGTATATATATATATATATTATATATATATATATATATGATTAGTATATATATATATATATATATATACATATATATATGATTAAGTATATATATATATATATGTTATGTGATCAGTAATATATATATATATATTATATAATATATTATAAGATTAAGTAATATTATATATATATATATATATGAATTAGTATATATATAATGTATATATATACATATTATATGATTAGTATATATATATATATATATATATATATATATACTAATCATCATATATATATATATACAATATATATATACATATATATATATATGATTAGTATATATATATATATGTATATATATGTATATATATACATATATAAAACACATATATATATGTATATATATATATATATATATATATATATATATATATGATTAGTATATATATACATATGTGTGTGTATGTATATATATGTATATATATATGTATATATATGTATATATGTGTGTTTATATGTATATATATTATTATTGATTAAATTATATGAATAAAAATATAATAATATCAATAAAAAAGGAGAGAAAGAAAGAAAGACACAGAGAGAGAGAGAGAGAGAGAGAGGGGGGGGAGACAGACAGACAAACAGACAGACAGATAGACAGATAGACAGACAGATAGAGAAAGAGAAATTGAAAGAGAAAGACACAGAGAAAAGAGACTGACAGAGATAGAGACAGTGAGGGAGAATATTTTGCCGAATTACTAGGATTAGTATATATATATATATATATGTGTGTGTGTGTGTGTGTATGTGTGTGTGTGTATGAATGTATATATATATACATATGTATATATATATATATATATATATATATGTATATATATATGTGTATATGTATATATATTATTATTGATTAAATTATATGAATAAAATATAATAAAAACAATAAAAAAGAAGCGAGAGACAGACAGACAGACAGAGAGTGAGAGAGAGAGAGAGAGAAGAGAGAGAGAGAGAGAGAGAGAGAGAGAGAGAGAGAGAGATTGAAAGAGAAAGAGACAGAGAAAAGAAACTGACAGAGATAGAATGATAGACAGATAGATAGATAGATACGAACAGTCTGAGATAGATAGACACATAGATAGATAGATGTAGTGTATATGAACGGGGATATATATATAATATATATATATATATATATATATATATATTATATATATATATATTATCGATAGATAAATAGATAGATAGATAGACAGATAGATTGATAGATGTAGTGTATAATGAACGGGGATAGATAGATAGATAGATAGATAAATAGATTGATAGATGTAGTGTATATGAACGGGGATAGATAGATAGATAGATAGATAGATAGATAGATAGATAGATATAGTGTATATGAACGGAGATGGATAGATAGATAGATAGATAGAAAGAAACAGAGAAAAGAAAACTGACAGAGATAGAGACAGGGAGGGAGAATATTTTGCCGATTACTAGGATTAGTATGTGTGTGTGTGTGTGTAATATATGAATGTATATATATACATATATATATATATATATATATATATATATATATATATATATATATATATATATATATATATATATAAATATATCATTATTATTATTATTATTATTATTATTATTATTATTATTATACGAAACATGTAGTCACTAGACGCATTTATATATTAACATATTTGTCCAGTAGGTTTCAAGTATGTATGTAAATTTTTTAGCCTAAAAACTATATTTCCCAAACCCTGCTTGTTTTCTAATATTGAACAAAAAAAATGTGTAACTCATAATTTAATAGATAGGAAGTCACCGGAAAAATGCAATTTGCTCGGACGCATTACCATGTAATGTATAAAGGAATAATTATTTTTTTTCGTTTTTATTATTTCACTTTTTTGTTTTACCGGCGGCCATATTAAGCTTGTTGTCGTCTGCTTTTGTTTGTTGTTGCGTTAATTTTCTTGCGCATGCTCAGTGAGTTGAAACAAGATGGTCTTAATAGATTAGGAAGAGGTGGACGCGTTGTTTAGTTCTGGAGGTTATGAGTTTTTCAGACTCGATACACATTTGACCTTATCCGGCGAATAACAAGGAGCAGATTGTAATTAGGACATTTTCTAAGGAGATATTCGTTGGCATTTTGGAAATTTCCAAAACGGAAAATGAATTGTCGACGTAAGGAAAAGTGGGAAATTGAAAATAAAATAAATAAAGATAAAGATAAAAGACTGAAGAGAGAGAGAGAGAGAGAGAGAGAGAGAGAGAGAGAGAGAGAGAGAGAGAGTGTGTGTGTGTGTGTGAGAGAGAGAGAGAGACATAGAGAGACATAGAGAGAAAGACAGGTAGACAGACAGACAAGAGAGAGAGAGAGAGAGAGAGAGAGAGAGAGAAGGAGAAAGAAATATAGAAAGCGACAGAGAGAGAAAGTCAGAGAGAAACAGATAGAAATAGAGAGAGAAGGGGAGAGAGACAGAGAAAGAAAGACAGAGACAGGTAGACAGACAGACAGAGACAAGAGAGAGAGAGAGAGAGAGAGAGAGAGAGATAGAGAGGGAGAGAAAGAGAGAGAAGGGGAAAAAATATAGAAAGAGACAGAGAGAGGAAGGCAGACAGAGAGAGAGCGAAATAGAGAGAGAGGGGGGAGAGAGAGAAAATAAAGAGACATAGGGAGAAGGACAGATAGAGACAGGTAGACATACAGACAGAGACAAGAGAAAGAGAGGGGAGGAGAGAGGGGAAGGGAGAGAGAGAGGGAGGGAGAAAGAGAAAGAGAAATATAGAAAGAGACAGAAAGAAAGAGAGAGAGTGAGAAATGGACAAAGAGAGAGAGAGACAGACAGACAGACAGACTGACGAAGAAAGAGAAAGGGAGAGAGAGAGGGGGAGAGAGAGCGAGGGGGGAGAGAAAGAAAGAAGGAGAGTCAGACAGACAGATAGACAGACAGGGACAGGGGGAGGGAAAGAAAGAGTGGGAGACCGAAAGACAGAGAGAGACCAGAAGACAGACAGACCAAGACAGAGACAGACAGACAGACAGACAGAGACAGAGAAGAGAGACTGACAGAGATAGAGAGAGTGAGGGAGTTAATTTATCAATAATAGAGATTCGGTCTCTATTTGTCTGTAACCGAAATTATGTCACTGCATACGTCACAATACCCAGAATCATCAATTCATAGGATAAAGAATAATTAATATCTATAAAATAAATAAAAGCTGTTCAGCATTTTAATCCTATCCATTGTAATTATGACAATTTAGATAAATAAACTCTGTAAGTTGAAAGATGGAAATGAATCCGACAATATGTTGCAAGGATAAAAAAATAAAGGAAAGAAAATGTTGAATGGATAAAAATGATTTAATTACCTTCGGACAACTGATTAACGCCTTTCAATATGATAGTATCAAATAAATCTTAGAAAATGTTGCCGCCCTGTCGGCTGGGGCGTTAGAATGCACCGACTGCACCTCTGCAGACGGTTAAGACTCCCCCAATGGGACCATCTGTTGGCCGTGGGTGGTGACCCGTGATGCTTAAGGATAGAACCCAGGTGGTCGAGCAATCTATGACTTGCAATACTCCACTTTGGCCCTTTCTTGGGCTAGACGAGCGATCGAAGAGCCACCATACGATCAATAGGCTGGCCATGTCAAGCCCTATTACCTATATGATTGCCCCAACCCTATTGCCCTTATGGCAAGCCCAAACCCCTTTTTATCATATGGGTGCTAGAAGGGCGGTGGCTGAGGGTCTACATGTCCCCTGGGAATGACGTTTAAACTCTATCTGATGGTGAGGTTTCCAGTTCTGGAGTTTGGGGAATGTAGAGCACCCCTTCATCACTATTGCTCCCTGGTCCACTCTGACCCGGAGTGGTAGTACCTGTTAGGGTCCTATCTATGGGTTAAATAGAAAAATGTATTTATAAATAATTGTATTATCCATTAAGAATAAATTTGTTTCAAAACTTTATCGGCATTAAATGACCCACTGAGTTTGATATGCCGTAAAACAAACCAAACCAAGCCAAATACCAATTTAGATGCTTTGAGGGTGTCATGTTAACTCATTCCATACACAGACTTGTTACATGACAGTCAATATGTTTGAACATGGTTAAACCAATGGTTAAACAACGGCCTTTAAATATTTTTTTTTGTTTTTTAGTATTATCTGCGTTATTCGGACTATTGACCCCATCTTCATTGTTATTTGTACAACGTTTCGGCCTTCTTCAGGTATTTCTTGTCGTAGTCGGGAGCCATCACGGAACTTTGAACTTAACCCTTTATTTAGTCCACGGGGGTATCCTGTTCTCATTCCGCTAACCATAGCTGAGGTAGGAGTTGTGTTAATTATTTTTCTATGATACTGCCGCTGCTCAGGATTGAACCCGGAATCCAGAGATAACTGTCACTTAGAACTGTCTTAACCTAACTACCTTATCCACCAGGCCATGTGTCCAATTGGACAAGTCAGTGTGAATTTTGGGAACTTATAAAACTAATGTCTTGTTTTTTGCTAGAATTGTTGAAATATTTATGATATAAGGCATGGGGCAAATGGTTACTCCTAAATATAGACTCGTTGACTACCACGTGACCACCGAAGGCATTTCTATTGTCCAATCACTGGCACTGCTGCTGCTGCTTCTGCTGTATTAATAGAGACAATATTCTGAGCTTATTTCATTGACATTTGGATTCTCTTGGACGAAGGACTTACAAGGAATACTTTAACACCGGATTCTTATTGGCTTGCTTACTTACTTATTACATCTGGAACTTAGGATGCCGACCAGATACTTAACAAGAATATCTA
>JALAJA010000968.1:10000-47012 GCA_023376005.1 Doryteuthis pealeii
AATATAAACAATGGTTTAAATTCCATTGAAAATATGTACGCCATTGGAATGTAACAAAATCATCCGATATTTACGTCATTAGAAAACAGCTGATATTTGAAAATTCCAATATTAAATTTAACTTAATGATCACGTAGACAATTACAAAAGAGAATTATAAAAAAGGTCCATAGAGCTGAAATTTCCGTAGTTTTATACATTTAAATTGTGGGGATCAAAACTCGGATCTTCAACCCATCACAAACACCAAGCAAACCCGGTCCCTACAAGGGATAATAGAAATAATTTGACAAAGGAAAGAATGGAAAGGAAGGAAGGGAGGGAGGAAGGAAGGAAGGAAGGGAGAAAAAAAGAAAGAAAGAAATTCGGAATAATGGAAAAATTTCGACAAAGGAAGGAAAGGGGGAGGACGGGAGAGGAAGGAAAGAAAGAAATAACGGAGAGAGTGAATGAGAAAGAAAGTTAGGAATAAAGAGAGAAATGAGTTAAACAAATATATTAACAAAGCGCAGTAGTACAAACATATACAAAGGAGACGGTGACACGCGAGACTGTCTTATCGGCTATCCGCTGAAATATTTACTCTCGATCAAGTGCAGAACCTGCTGCTATTTATAGTTGGAAGAGTTCATGTTTGCGTTGTAAATTACCATAACAATAAGGGAGGGGGGAGAAAAGAAGGAAAAACAAAGGGAAAGAAGGAAGAGAAAAGAAAAGAAAAAAGGAGGAGAAAGAAAGAAAGAAAGAAAGAAAGAAAGGAAGGAAGGAAGGAAGTAAATGAAGAAGAAAGAAAGTGGTAAGGAAAGAATTAAGAGAAAGGAAAAAAAAGAAGGAAACATGTGTTACGATTTTATGGGCCATCTTTTAGGCTTCAAGCAAGAGCGCTTGTCCAGTGGAAATCCTTGGTAAAGAATCCTTTGGTTGTTCCTTGGTGCTCCTCAGTATTGCAAGTCCTTCGTCAATGATTACAAATGGACGTCTCTCAGTATCAGTGATTAAGTAGTCAACCAGCCACGCATTCGGGCTGTTGATTGGCTGAGGTTTAAACCACGTGACCTAGCTTAGTCTATAAATTTAAGTGGTGTATTGTAGCACGGCTTATATAACACCAAATAATCTAACACTAGTCCCAAGCCCTTTGCTCTTACGGCTAGCTCCAACCCTTTTTTATCATACATGTGCTAAAAAGGTTAATTGGTGTACTGTAGCACGTCTTATATGCCACAAATAGTGTAGGAAGCGCGTGGTGTAATGGTTAAAGTCATGGGAAATGGACTCGTCGCCCCGAGTTCAAATCCTGGACGTGGTAATTGCATTTCATTTAGCGCTAATATCCTTGGGAAAGGTATGAATCCAACTCTCCCTCCAGCTATGGGTAAATAGTAGGGCAGACTGGGCTCTTTAACCTTGGTTAGGCAACCGGTCTAGGAGAAGGAAAACTCTAAAAATTCAAACCTGCTGAACTCCGCTTAAGAAATTGACCTTGTGTCACATCCTACTCGTGCAGAGGGGTTGGTAAATATATATATGCCACAAATAGTCCAAAACATGAGAGAGAGAGAGAGAGAGAGAGAGAGAGAGAGCGAGAGATGGATGATATACTGATATGAACTTATTAAATCGATCAATTGATAGATTTGAACAGAGAGATAGATAGATAGATAGATAGATAGATAGATAGATATACAACGAACAGATGAGATAGATAGATAGATAGATAGATACACGATGAGATAGATTGATAGATAGATAGATAGATAGATAGATATGAACAAATGATAGATAGATATAGATTGATACATACGAACAGACTGAGATAGATAGATAGATAGAATAGATAGATAGATAGATCAGACTAGATAGATAGATAGATAGATATGACTAATCAAGATAGATAGAAAGATAGATAGATAGATACGTATGAACAGACTGAGATAAAGATAGATAGATACGTATGAGATAGATAGATAGATAGATAGATACGTACGAACATACTGAGATAAATAGATAGATAGATAGATAGATACGTACGAACAGACTGAGATAGATAGATAGATAGATAGATAGATAGATAGATACGTACGAACAGATAGATAGATAGATAGATAGATAGATGTGATCAGAATTAGATCGAAAGAAGAGGTAGTATGGAAGACCGGAAAATCTTTCGATTGGTTAAAAACGGTTTGGAAGTGTTGAAAACTTATTTTGTCGGTAATAGAGTTTTTGATCAAACGAAGAATTTCAGCTGAAAATGCGGACGGATCGGAGCCAGAGTCTTTTATGGCGGTTGGCGGGAAAAACATGATTTAAGGGGGGGGGTGCGGCCATGTTGGGAAGGGGGAGGGGACAAAAAGAAGGAAGATAAGAAAGGTTAAGATTGGTGGAGGGTAGGGTATGAAGCTGGTTTGATGAGGCTGGTGTGAAGGGATGAGGTAGAAAATTTGGTTGAAATTGGAAGGGAAAAAGTAGGAGAAAAGAAAAGTTAAAATATTTTGAAAAGAAAGATTTAGAGACTTACATTGTCAGAAGAAGTAAAAAAAGAAATAGAAAAGAAAAAGGGAGGAACGAAAGAGAAGGAAAGAGGAAAAGAAAGAAAGAAAAAAAACGAAAGAAAAGAACGAATCTAAAGAAAGAAAGAACGATAGAAAGAAAGAAAGAACGAAGAAAGAAAGAAAGAAAGAAAGAAAGAAAGAAAGAACGAAAAAATGAATCTGAAAGAAAGAAAGAAAAAAAAATGAAAGAAAGAAAAATCGAATCTGTGAGAAAGAAAGAAAGAAAAAAAAACCAAAGAAAGAAAGAACAAATCTAAAAGAAAAAAAGAACGATAGAAAGAATAAATCTGAAAGAAAGAAAGAAAAAAAGAAAAAAGAAAAAAAGAAAGTAAGAAAGAAAGAAAAAATGAAAGAATGAAAAAACGAATCTGTGAGAAAGAAAGAAATAAAAAAAAAAGAAAGAAAGAACAAATCTAAAAGAAAGAAAGAAAGAAAAGAAAGAAAGAAAGAAAGAAAGAAAAACGAATCTGAAAGAAAGAATGAAAGAAAGAAAGAAAATGAGAAAAAAGATAACGAAAGAAAAAAGAAAAAATAAATAGATGAATTGTGAAGAGTTGTAAAAGAAAGTAAAAAAGAAAGTACAAAAGAAAGAGAGAAAGTAAAAAAGAAAGAAAGAAAGAAAGAAAGAAAGAAAGTAAAAGAGATAAAGAAGGAAACTATAAAAATATAAAAAAAAGAAAAAAAAAGAAAATCAAAATCAAAACGAAAAGTAAAAAGAAAAGAAATAAATAAAAAAGAAAAAGAATTCGTTGGAATGAAATAAAAGAAGAAAGGAATGATAACCGAATTTTCTTTCAAACTGATTGAAATGGAAAATTCTTCGATTGAAATGGATTTTTTTTTTTTTTACTTTTTTTTTTTTTTTTCTTTTTCTTTTTTTTTTTCTTTTTTTCTTTTCAAATTGAAATTGTTTTGACGAACCTTCAGCTTATTATTACCACATCCCATTCTGGGCTTATGATCAGACCGATTTACGATAAACTAATTACACTGGCTAAAATGCCCTCACACAAACACAGGCAATACATGACCGGTTTAGCTCAGTCGGTAGAGCGCCCGCCTAGGAATTGCAAGGTTCCTGATTCGATACCGGCTCTCGTCAACTCAGGACATGAGTAGCACAGCTAGAATCTGACTGGTAAAATGAGGAGTTGACAGTAGGTGTAGCGCTTCACCTCAGACGCAAAAGCAATCTTCTTGCTCTAGCGCTAGTCCAGCTGATACCGACAATAGTCCGCTTGGCAGAGTTCACTTATCTATATATCAATAGTGGTGTTCATTAAATATATGACCGTTATCATCTTACCACACCCTCCGGTTAAAAATGAGACCGTCCAAATCGTACAAGATGAAAAGCAAAAATGTAAATCCTTATTATCTGATGCAGCTTATCCGGCGAATTCTTATTTCTTATGAGCTAAATAGGGATGTTAGAAGTAGGGATGTGATCCACAGAGGACCAGCTTCATTTTGATGTATGATACATGTTCCTGTATTGGTAATTATACATGTCCTGAACAAAATGGCATTACATTTTGACACACCTATGTGGAGAAGTAGGGATGTGATCCACAGAGGACCAGCTTCATTTTGATGTATGATACATGTTCCTGTATTGGTAATTATACCTGTCCTAAACAAAATGGCATTACTTTTTGACTCACCGATGTGGAGAAGTAGGGATGTGATCCACAGAGGACCAGTTTCATTTTGATGTGTGATACATATTCCTGTGTTAGTAATTATACCTGTCCTAAACAAAATGGCATTACTTTTTGACTCACCCACGTACATGTTCCTGTGTTAGCAATTATACCTGTCCTAAACAAAATGGCATTACTTTTTGACTCACCCACGTACATGTTCCTGTGTTAGTAATTATACCTGTCCTAAACAAAATGGCATTACTTTTTTTATGTGGAGAAGTAGGGATGTGATCCACAGAAGACCAGCTTCATTTTAATGTATGATACATGTTCCTGTGTTGGTAATTATACCGGTCCTAAACAAAATGGCATTACTTTCTGACTCACCCTCGTACATGTTCCTGTATTGGTAATTATACCTGTCCTAAACAAAATGGCATTACTTTTTTGACACATCTATGTGGAAAAGTAGGGATGTGATCCACAGAGGACCAGTTTCATTTTGATGTGTGATACATATTCCTGTGTTAGTAATTATACCTGTCCTAAACAAAATGGCATTACCTTTTGACTCACCTATGTGAAGAAGTAGGGATGTGATCCACAGGGGACCAGCTTCATTTTGATGAATGATATATGTTCCTGTATTTGTAATTATACCTGTCCTAAACAAAATGGCATTACCTTTTTACTCACCTATGTGGAGAAGTAGGGATGTGATCCACAGAAGACCAGCTTCATTTTGATGAATGATACATGTTCCTGTGTTGGTACTTATACCTGTCCTAAACAAAATGACATTACTTATTGACACACCTATGTGGAGAAGTAGGGATGTGATCCACAGAGGACCAGCTTCATTTTGATGTATGATACATGTTCCTGTGTTGGTAATTATACCTGTCCTAAACAAAATGGCATTACTTTTTACTCACCTATGTGGAGAAGTAGGGATGTGATCCAAAGAGGACCAGCTTCATTTTGATGAATGATACATGTTCCTGTATTGGCAATTATACCTGTCCTAAACAAAATGACATTACTTATTGACACACCTATGTGGAGAAGTAGGGATGTGATCCACAGAGGATCAGCTTCATTTTGATGTATGATACATGTTCCTGTATTGGTAATTATATCTGTCCTAAACAAAATGACATTACTTATTGACACACCTATGTGGAGAAGTAGGGATGTGATCCACAGAGGACCAGCTACATTTTGATGAATGATACATGTTCCTGTGTTGGTAATTATACCTGTCCCAAACTAAATGGCTTTACTTTTTGACTCAACTATGTGGAGAAGTAGGGATGTGATCCAAAGAGGACCAGCTTCATTTTGATGAATGATACATGTTCCTGTGTTGGTAATTATACCAGTCCTAAACAAAATGGCATTACTTTTTGTTTCCCCTCTGTGGAGAAGTAGGGTTGTGATCCACAGAGGACCAGTTTCATTTTGATGAATGATACATGTTCCTGTGTTGGTAATTATACCAGTCCTAAACAAAATGGCATTACTTTTTGACTCACCCACGTACTCAATGGATTGAACTTTGTGAGATTGGTAAATGGTGGTGTTGGGAAATGGTATTTTTAGATCGAGTGTTTACAGAGATCGGCATTGGCCTGAAGGGTTCGATAGATTCTGACTATTTAGCAAAGCAAGCAAAAAGCCGACAGACCAAAGGTCAATTTCCAATGCGTTCGCTGAACACGGAACACATCAAATGATGTCCAGTCGTTTAAAATAGATTTATAAATTGTATAAGCTTTACTATTGGAATATTCAAAGGACTTGATCTTCTCATCTTTATATAAACATGAATGCTTCTCTTGGCACACACGCACACGTGTGTATGTATGTATGTGGGTGTGTACTCCAGTTTTCATAAGAGTGTATATGTATGTATGTGTATGTATGTATGTGTGTGGGTGTGTACTCCAGTTTTCATAAGAGTGTATATGTATGGAGGCGCGTGGTCTAATGGTTAGAGTCATAGGAAATGGACTCGTCAACACGAGTTCAATTCCTGGACGAAGCTGTTGGCATTTCACATAGCGCTAATACCATTATGAAAGGTATGAATCCAATTCTCCCTCCAGCTATGGGTAAATAGTAGGGCAGACAGGGCTCTTTAACCTTGATTAGGTAACCAGTCTAGGAGAAGGAAAACTCTGAATTCAAAGCTGTTAAACTCCGCTTAAGAAATTGACCTTGTGTCGCATCCTGCTCGTGCGGAGGGCTTGGTAAATATATATATATGTATGTGTATGTATGTGTGTGGGTGTGTACTCTAGTTTTCATAAGAGTGTATATGTATGTATGAGTATGTATGTGTGTGGGTGTGTGTGAACTACAGTTTTCATAAGAGTGTATATGTATGTATGTATGTGTATGTATGTGTGTGGGTGTGTACTCCAGTTTTCATAAGAGTGTATATGTATGTATGTGTATGTATGTGTGTGTGTGTGTACTCCAGTTTTCAGAAGAGAGCATGGTTGTGTATGTGTGCTTATGTGTATGTGTATGTGTATGTGTGTGTGTGTGTGAACTACAGTTTTCATAAAAGTGTATATGTGTGTATGTATGTGTTTGTGTGTATGGGTGTATGTGTACTGTTTTCATAAGATTGTATGTGTGTGTATGTGTGGTTGTGTGTGTGTGTACTCCAGTTTTCATGAGAGTGTATATGTGTGTATGTGTATGAGTATGTATGTGTGTGTGAACTACGGTTTTAATAAGAGTGTATATGTGTGTATGTGTGTGTTTGTGTGTGTGTATGTGTGTGTATGTGTACTCCTGTTTTCAAGAGTGTATATGTACGTATGTGTGGGTGTGTGTGGGTGTGTACTCCAGTTTTCATAGGAGTGTATATGTATGTATGAGTATGTATGTGTGTGGGTGTGTACTCCAGTTTTCATAAGAGTGTATATGTATGTATGTGTATGTATGTGTTTGTGTGTGGGTGTGCACTCCAGTTTTCATAAGAGTGTATATGTATGTATGTGTATGTATGTGTTTGTGTGTGAACAACCGTTTTCATAAGAGAGTATGGTTGTGTATGTGTGTTTATGTGTATGTGTATGTGCGTGTGTGTGAACTACAGTTTTCATAAAAGTGTATATGTGTGTTTGTGTGTGTGTGTGTATGTGTACTGTTTTCATAAGAGTGTATGTGTGTGTATGGGTGGTTGTGTGTGGGTGTACTCCAGTTTTCATGAGAGTGTGTATGTATGTGTATTTATGTGTATGTATGTGTGTGGGTGTATACTCCAGTTTTCATAAGAGTATATATGTTTGTATGCGTATGTATGTATGTGTGTGGGTGTGTACTTCAGTTTTCTTAAGAGTGTATATGTATGTGTATGTATGTGTGTGGGTGTGTACTTCAGTTTTCATAAGATTGCATATGTATGTATGTCTGTGTATGTGTGTGGGTGTGTAGTCCAGTTTTCATAAGAGTGTATATGTGTGTATGTATGTGTTTATGTGTGTGTAGGTGTACAGTTTTCATAAGAGTGTATATGTGTCAGTCAGTCAGTCAGTCAGTCTACTATCGGTTTGAACAACAGCAACTGGCCAAGCACAACTGAACCAGTGTCAAGACAACTGGTACTTATGGAAGTTCAGAATAGTCCACTCATGCATTTTGGGTGATTCCATTCCCTGAGTCCTGATTGGCTGCTTGGTTTCTATGATGTTCTGAGGCTTCATAAATAACCTGCTATTTTGCAGTAGTCTTTGCAGCAAATCAGGTTCGTATTAAGTTACGACTGCTTGCTGCCTTGTCTTACCAATTCGACGGTAATTGGTATTAGTATGATTAATCTACATGTATGTATGTGTTTATGTGTGTGAATGTGTACTGTTTTCATAAGAGTGTATGTGTGTATTTGTGTGGGGGTATACTCTAGTTGTCATAATAGTACATATGTGTGTGTTTATGTGTGTATATGTGTGTGTGAGTGTGTGTGTGTGAACTATAGTTTTCATAAGAGTGTACATATGTGTATGTGTGCGTGTTTGTATGTGTATGTGTACTCCAGTTTTCCTAAGAGTGCATATGTATGTTTGGGGGTGTACTTCAATTTTCATAAAAGTGTATACGTGTGTATGTGTATGTATGTGTTTGTGTGTGTATGCGAACTACAATTTTTATAAGTGTGTGTAAGTGTACTCCTGTTTTCATAAGAGTGTATGTGTGCGTATGTGTTGATGTGTGTGGGTGTGTACTCAAGTTTTCATAAGAGTGCATATTTGCGTGTGGAGGGGGTGTACTCCAATTTTCATAAAAGTGTATATGTGTGTATGTGTATGTATGTGTTTGTGTGTGTATGTGAACTACAGTTATCATAAGAGTGTATATGTGTGTATGTGTGTGCATATGTACTCCTGTTTTCATAAGAGTGTATGTGTGTATATGTGTGGGTGTGCCTTGGTGTGTACTCTAGTTTTCATAAGAGTGCATATGTATGTTTGGGGGGTGTACTTCAATTTTCATAAAAGTGTATATGTGTGTATGTGTATGTATATGTGTATGTATGTGTTTGTATGTGTGTGTGAACTACAGTTTTTATAAGTGTGTGTATGTGTACTCCTGTTTTCATAAGAGTGTATGTGTGCGTATGTGTGTGTGTCTTGATGTGTACTCTAGTTTTCATAATAGTGAATATACGTGTTTCGTGAGTATACTCCAATTTTCATAAGAATGTATATGTGTATGTGTATGTATGTGTGTATGTACGTGTATGTATGTGTGTGTTCGTGTGTGTGCATGCGTACTCCTGTTTTCATAAGAGTGTATGTGTGCGTATGTGTGTGTGTTTTAATCTGTACTCCAGTTTTCCTAATAGTGAATATACATGTTTCGTGAGTGTACTCTAATTTTCATAAGAATATATATGTGTATGTGTATGTATGCGTGTATGTACGTGTATGTATGTGTGTGTTCGTGTGTGTGTATGCGTACTCCTGTTTTCATAAGAGTGTATGTGTGCGTATGTGTGTGTGTCTTGATGTATACTCCAGTTTTCCTAATAGTGAATATACGTGTTTCGTGAGTGTACTCCAATTTTCATAAGAATGTATATGTGTATGTGTATGTATGTGTGTATGTATGTGTGTGTTCGTGTGTGTGTATGCGTACTCCTGTTTTCATAATAGTGTATGCATGTGTTTGTATATGTGTACTCCAGTTTCCATTAGAGTGTATGTGTGTGTATGTGTTTGGGTTTATGTGTGTGTGTGAACTACAGTTCTTATAATAGTATATTCGTGTGTATGTGTATGTTTGTGTGTGTGCGCGTGCCTGTGCGTACTCTAGCTTTCATAAGAGTGTATGTATGTGTATGTGTGTGCGTGTGTGTATGTACTCCAGTTTTCATAAAAGTACATGTGTGTGTGTTGATGTGTGTGTGTGTGAGTGTGAACTACAGTTTTCATAAGATTGTATGTGTGTGTATGCATGTGTTTGTGTGAGTGCGTGTATGTGTGTGTACTCTAGTTTTCTTAAGAGTGTATGTGTGTATACATGTGTGTTTGTGTGTGTGTGTGTGTGTGTGTGTGTGTGTACTCCAGTTTTCATAAGAGTGTATATGTATGTATGTGTGTGTGTCTGAACTACAGTTTTCATAAGAGTGCATGGTTGTGTATGTGTGTTTGTGTGTATGTGTATGTGTGTGTGGGGTGTACTCTAGTTTTTATAAGTGTTTACATGTGTGTGTATATGTATGTATGTGCTGTGTGTGTAAACTACAGTTCTTATAAGCGTGTGTATGTGTGTGTTTGTGTGGGTGTATGCTCCAGTTTTCATAAGAGTACATATGTGTGTGGGGGTGTACTCCAATTTTCATAAGAGTGTATATGTGTGTATGTGTGTGTTTGTGTGTGTATGCGTACTCCTGTTTTCATAAGAGGGTATGTTTGTGTATGTGTGCGTGTGTGTGGGTGTGTACTCCAGTTTTCATAAGAGTACATATGTGTGTGGGGTGTACTCCAATTTTCATAAGAGTGTATATGTGTGTATGTGTGTGTTTGTGTGTATGCGTACTCCTGTTTTCATAAGAGGTATGTTTGTGTATGTGTGCGTGTGTGTGGGTGTGTACTCCAGTGAGTACATATGTGTGTGGGTGTACTCCAATTTTCATAAGAGTGTATATGTGTGTGTGTGTGGTGTGTGTATGCGTACTCCTGTTTTCATAAGAGGGTATGTTTGTGTATGTGTGCGTGTGTGTGGGTGTGTACTCCAGTTTTCATAAGAGTACATATGTGTGTGGGGGTGTACTCCAATTTTCATAAGAGTGTATATGTGTGTATGTGTGTGTTTGTGTGTATGCGTACTCCTGTTTTCATAAGAGGGTATGTTTGTGTATGTGTGCGTGTGTGTGGGTGTGTACTCCAGTTTTCATAAGAGTACATATGTGTGTGGGGTGTACTCCAATTTTCATAAGAGTGTATATGTGTATGTGTGTGTTTGTGTGTGTATGCGTACTCCTGTTTTCATAAGAGGGTATGTTTGTGTATGTGTGCGTGTGTGTGGGTGTGTACTCCAGTTTTCATAAGAGTGCATATGTGTATGTGTGGGGTGTACTCCAATTTTCATAAGAGTGTATATGTGTGTATGTGTGTGTTTGTGTGTATGCGTACTCCTGTTTTCATAAGAGGGTATGTTTGTGTATGTGTGCGTGTGTGTGGGTGTGTACTCCAGTTTTCATAAGAGTACATATGTGTATGTGTGGGGGTGTACTCCAATTTTCATAAGAGTGTATATGTGTGTATGTGTGTGTTTGTGTGTGTATGCGTACTCCGGTTTTCATAAGATGGTATGTTTGTGTATGTGTGCGTGTGTGTGGGTGTGTACTCCAGTTTTCATAAGAGTACATATGTGTGTGGGGGTGTACTCCAATTTTCATAAGAGTGTATATGTGTGTATGTGTGTGTTTGTGTGTGTATGCGTACTCCTGTTTTCATAAGAGGGTATGTTTGTGTATGTGTGCGTGTGTGTGGGTGTGTACTCCAGTTTTCATAAGAGTGCATATGTGTATGTGTGGGGTGTACTCCAATTTTCATAAGAGTGTATATGTGTGTATGTGTGTGTTTGTGTGTATGCGTACTCCTGTTTTCATAAGAGGGTATGTTTGTGTATGTGTGCGTGTGTGTGGGTGTGTACTCCAGTTTTCATAAGAGTACATATGTGTATGTGTGGGGGTGTACTCCAATTTTCATAAGAGTGTATATGTGTGTATGTGTGTGTTTGTGTGTGTATGCGTACTCCGGTTTTCATAAGATGGTATGTTTGTGTATGTGTGCGTGTGTGTGGGTGTGTACTCCAGTTTTCATAAGAGTACATATGTGTGTGGGGGTGTACTCCAATTTTCATAAGAGTGTATATGTGTGTATGTGTGTGTTTGTGTGTGTATGCGTACTCCTGTTTTCATAAGAGGGTATGTTTGTGTATGTGTGCGTGTGTGTGGGTGTGTACTCCAGTTTTCATAAGAGTGCATATGTGTATGTGTGGGGTGTACTCCAATTTTCATAAGAGTGTATATGTGTGTATGTGTGTGTTTTGTGTGTATGCGTACTCCTGTTTTCATAAGAGGGTATGTTTGTGTATGTGTGCGTGTGTGTGGGTGTGTACTCCAGTTTTCATAAGAGTACATATGTGTATGTGTGGGGTGTACTCCAATTTTCATAAGAGTGTATATGTGTGTATGTGTGTGTTTGTGTGTGTATGCGTACTCCGGTTTTCATAAGATGGTATGTTTGTGTATGTGTGCGTGTGTGTGGGTGTGTACTCCAGTTTTCATAAGAGTGCATATGTGTGTGGGGGTGTACTCCAATTTTTATAAGAGTGTATATGTGTGTATATGTCTGTATGTGTTTGTGTGTGTGAGAGTGTGAACTCTTTCTATGAAGAAATAATTCTAATCTACAAATTTTTCAAAGAGATTTTCAATAAACTTTTTCTATAAAGAAATAATTGCGTTCTATACTTTTTCTACAAATTTTTTCTATAAACTTTTTTCTATGACGAAATAATTCTATTCTATACATTTTTATATTTTTTATAGTAAAAATCATTTCCGATGCATTTTCATAGTAAAAATCGATATGATTTTTACAGTTCATTTTTATAGTAAAAATCATTTCCAATGCATTTTTATAATAAAAATCATATCCAGTGCATTTTTATAGTAAAAATAATTTCCGATACATTTTTATAGTAAAAATCATTGTCCAATGCATTTTTATAGTAAAAAACATTTCCAATGCATTTTTATAGCAAAAATAATTTCCAATGCATTTTTATAGTAAAAATAATTTCCAATGCATATTTATAGTAAAAATCATTGTCCAATGCATTTTATAGTAAAAATCATTTCTAATGCATTTTTATAGTAAAAATCATTTCCAATGCATTTTTATAGTAAAAATCATTTCCAATGCATATTTATAGTAAAAATCATTTCCATTGCATTTTTATAGTAAAAATCATTGTCCAGTGCATTTTTATAGTAAAAATCATTTCCAATGCATTTTTATAGTAAAAATCATTGTCCAATGCATTTTTTATAGTAAAATCATTTCCAATGCATTTTTATAGTAAAAATCATTTCCAATGCATATTTATAGTAAAAATCATTTCCATTGCATTTTTATAGTAAAAATCATTGTCCAGTGCATTTTTATAGTAAAAATCATTTCCAATGCATTTTTATAGTAAAAATAATTTCCAATGCATTTTTATAGTAAAAATAAATTCCAATGCATTTTTATAGTAAATAATATAGAAATAATTCTATTTTTTATAAATTTTTCTATAAACCTTTTCTATAAAGAAATACTTCCGTTCTATAGTCATTGACCATTTGAACACTATATGAACGTTACCATTGATTTTGTTTTTCCAGTGAGACTTCTATTTGAGCATTATTCATTTCTGGTGACGTTTTGTTTATTCATTTATTCATTGGCTGAAAACGGAAAAGCAAATAAACTTGTTTTGCTGTCTCCTCCATCTTGTTTAGTTGTTTAATCAAGCGTAAGAATACAACAACATTTGAATTCAGCTCTTTTTTTAATTGGTCAGCCAAAGTTTTTTTCTTTCTCTAAACCATTCGCTTTTTTACTGTTATATACTCATATATATATATACCAACCCCTCCGCACGAGCAGGATGCGACACAAGGTCAATTTCTTAAGCGGAGTTCAACAGGTTTGAATTCAGAGTTTTCCTTCTCCTAGACCGGTTGCCTAACCAAGGTTAAAGAGCCCAGTCTGCCCTACTATTTACCCATAGCTAGAGGGAGAGTAGGATTCATACCTTTCCCAAGGGTATTAGCGCTAAGTGAAATAATTGCCACGTCTAGGATTTGAACTCGGGTCGACGAGTCCATTTGCCATGTCTTTAACCATTACACCACGCACTTCCTAGAATTGTTATATACTCATATATACCCACATCATATCTCGGGTGGATAAGAGAGAGAGAGAGAGAGAGAGAGAGAGAGAGAGAGAGAGAGAGAGAGAGAGAGAGAGAGAGAGAGTGACGGACAGACAGACAGACAGACAGATGTAGAATAATTATACTAAGTTCCAATTACTGTCGAATTGGTAAGACAAGGCAACAAGTAGCCGTAACTGAATACAGATCTAAACTTGTTGCAATCCTATTGCAGAATGCCAGGGTACTTGTGAAGCCTTATAACATCATAGAAACCAAGCAGCCAATCAGGACTCAAGGAATGGAATCACCCAAATACATGAATAGACTATTTTTAGTTCCATAAGTACCAGCTGTCTTGGGCACTAGTTCAGTTGTGCTTAGCCAGTTGTTGTCCAAACCAACAGTATACTGACTGACTGACTTCAACAACAGACAGCTGAGATGATGAGAGGGTATATATACACACACACAACATATATATATATATATATATTATATTTTAAAAAATGTTGTTTTTTTTCTAAATTGGGCGTTATTAAGAAGCATTAAAAATGTATAAATGAATGAATTCGATATTATGGTGTATTGGATTCACTTATTTTTAATTATTTTTTCTCATAAATTTTCAGGTTCGTTAGATACCCTTTGTCAAATGTTATTACTGTTTAACGGTTCTTTGTCTCTGTTGTTATCGACAGTGGAGCGTCTGTGAAATATTTGTAATAACGGAGAATTCCGATATCTGCGTTTATCCCTTCACGTGCGTTGTAATTTTTAGAATCCATTTAGTTTCTGATTGTTTTCTAGATTGCGTTGTTGGAAATGCGTGTTCTAATAAGATGCATTTGAGGTGTGTAAGGTTGTGTGATAAGATGTTATATTATATGCTGTGACGTAATATCATTTTTTATTTTTTATTTATTTATTATTATTTTTTATTCTTTAATTTTCTTTAGGTTCACATGACTTTCACGATCAAAGTCATGCCACATTTCGAACGATTACCATGATCGTATTTCGGATGAATGACGTCACACAACTTCGAAAGAAAATTAACGGCTAAAAAACGCCAAATCCGTTCACTTCATTTAATTCCTTTTTTGCTCTCATATACAACATTTCATCTTTTTTTTCCTACAGACCGTCTAATATACCTTGAAAAAGGGTGAAGGTTCACCCGAAATATCGGAATAGATTAAACCAGAAACAGAGCAACGGTTGAATATATAAAAATTCTGATTTTTGTTCTGTTTTCTTGTTTTTGTTCTTTTTTCCAAAAGACCAAAAAACCAACGTTACAAGAACATAACATACATAATTATATATACTAGCAAATGTATGCATCCTCCGGGTGCAAGTATTTAAGTTTTCATGTAATAAAATATTAGATTCAATTAGAAAGGCTAATGAAACTAAATAAGAATACAGATACAAATGAAACTGAAGGTGTATAATCAAAAAATAGAACAACTGAAACTTACTCTTCCCCCACTCCCGTCTTTCATTGCTAAATAATCCTAATTTAACTATTTAGTTAAAATAGAAAGTAAAGAATAAAATTACAGTTATTTCTTTTTGTTAACGGTTTTCTTTTAAGATTTATCCACGAGATTTTTGCTTATATTCATTAAGATAAAATCAAACAATTAGAAATCAGTAATACGAAGCACATATTTATTAAAATCAGATTTTTTATATCAATATGCAAATTAGCCTTCCTGTTCACACACTAAACCGCTATTTTATTGTATATATAAATACAATTGCGTGTTATTCTTATGTAGATATTGTCAACAGTATCATTAATGTAAAACAATTTTATAATATATTGAGGTTTAAATAAAAATAAAATCATGGAGAATGTGACGTAAATAACTAAGGGAATTGTGACTTGAATAGTAATATAGTTTCGGTTACAGACAGAAACACCACAATCTCCATTATAATAAGATATATATAATATATATATATATATTATATATATATATATATATATATATATATATATATATAAGGCTAAGTGTTGAAATAGGTCGGAATAGTGAAACGGAAAAAGTGTGGGCATAGAATTTAAGGATTTTAGAAATTACTCTAATAGACTTATCTCTTGAAAAATTCTAAATATAGCTTATTAAATCAATTAATTACGTTTTTTAACGTTTTTAATTTTACGTTTAATAATAATATAATAATAATAATAATAATAATAATAATAATTAAGATATTACATAATTTTTAGATTTAAAGATACTACATATTATTATTATTATTTACTCCTTTTGAGTTTTCACATCAGTGTTAGCTGATGGTCTTTCACTGGAGTCTGAGTGACAGCAAGTCTCCTCGGGTCTCCAGGACTCTTCTGAGTATTCTGGCAGATTGCAGCAGTGCAGTGTTCTGAATGGTTTCAATCCTTCCTCTGATATCCAAACTTTCCAAACCCTTTTCTAATCCTTTTGGGACTGTTCCAAGTGCACCAACTACAATTGGTACACTTTCACTTTCATATTCCACAACTTTTTAGTTCTCTGGCAAGGTCCAGATATTTGTCTGTTTTTTCATTTTCCTTTAACTTCACTCTGTGATCTGCTGGCACTGCAAAATCCACCAGTTGACAAGTTCTTTCTTTTTTGTTTATCAACACTAGATCTGGCCTTCTTGTTGGGATAAGGTGTCCAGAGAATTTTGTGCGTTTCGTTCTCAAGAACAGATTCTGGTTTATGCATATACCATTTTGTTGTGTGGTCAAAATTTAATTTTTTGCATAATTCCCAGTGGATCACCTTCCCAACCCAGTCGTGTCTAGTTTTGTATTCTCGTTGTGCTAGTTTGCTACATTCGCAGAGTATATAGTTAACAGTTTCATATTATTATTATTATTATTATTATTATTATTAGTTGACAAAATACCTTTTATCCCAAACTTGTCCGTTTTACTTTTCAGACCTATTTCAACACTCAGCCATATATATATATATATATATATATATATATATATATATAATATATATATATATAATAAATGGAAAAACAAATATATTTGTATAGAGAAAATTTATTGTATGCTGTCATTTTTTCTAGTATATATATATATATATATATATATATATATATATATTATATATATAATATATATTTGTGTGTGTGTGTGTGTGTGTTGTGTGTGTGTGTGTGTCTAAGCATATGTATTCATATGACATTCATATGACAGAAAACTGAAATCCTAAAAAAAAAACACAAAATAAAGATGAAATATAGACGTTTGCTTTCCCCTCATACATAAAATTGTAACAAGAATAAACAAACAAACCAGTCACCACCCTCTCTGCCACACGTCCGACACTCTGAATAAATAATAAATATTTTTTTAAAAGATTAAGCGTCCCAGGGTGAAAGGGAAAATCAATAAAACCCATCAATAAACAAACGCTGGACTGTGGTCGTTAGGATTATTAACCGTAAAAAGAAAAAATGTTCGATTACCCGAGTGGCTTCAAATTGGGTTTGGTTTTGTTTGGTTTAATGGCATATCAAACTTATGGTTATTTAATGCCAATTCTATAAAATGTATAAAATCAGCATAATATTGGGGCCGGGTTAGCTCAGTCGGTAGAGCGTTCGGCTAGAAATCACAAGGTTCCTAGTTCGATACCGGTCGGTCCCCGCCAACTCAGCGTATGAGTAGCACAGGGATCTGTGCGGTAAAGTAAGGAGCTGGTGGTAGGTGTGGCGCTCCACCTCAGATGCTAAAACAATCTCCTTGGTCTAGCGCTATTGAAAAGGGGATAGACTCCCTCGCTGACTGGCTGATACCGACTTTAGGCCGCCCCGTCGACTTTAAAAAAATATATATTTACCAATCCCTCCGCACGAGCAGGATATGATACAAGGTCAATTTCTTAAGCGGAGTTTAAAAGGTTGAATTCAGAGTTTTCCTTCTCCTAGCCTGGTTACCTTGCCAGGGTTAAAGAACCCAGTCTACACTGCTATTTGCCCATAGCTGAAGCGAGAATTGAATTCATACCTTTCCCAAGCGTAAAGGCGCCTTGTGAAATGCAAACAGCTTCGTTCAGGAAATGAACACGGGTCGACTCTAATCATTAAACCACGCGCTTCAACATAATATCATATATAACAACAAATGATAAATAAATAATATCTAGCAATATATATATTAATATTATCTGCGTTATTCGGACTATTGTCCTCATCTTCATTGTTATCTGTACAACGTTTCGGCCGATATACCCTCCGGCCTTCTTCAGGTATTTCTTGTCGGACTCGGGAACCATCTCGGACTCGGGAACTTTCTTGTCGTAATCGGGAGCCATCCTTAACCCCTGGATTTTGTGTACCTCCAACAATCGTGCCATATTCACCGGTAAGCCACCTTTATCTATATATATATATATATTATATATATAATATATATATATATATATAATATATAAAGAAAATTTGAAAAAACAAGTGTTCGAAAATGGGATGAATTTAATAATCGATGTTTAAACATTTCGGTTACATTGAACCTTCATCAGGATGTCTCTTGGGTTGAAGAAAATGATGGATTGTTTTATATGTGACAGGAGATGAAAATCTTTTTAGTTATGTAACTGTATTTGATCAGCGTGAGTAGATCGCGACTTGCCTTTCAAAATTAAAACGCTGATCAAATACAGTTACATAACTAAAAAGATTTTCATCTCCTGTCACATATAAAAACATCCATCATTTTCTTCACCCCAAGAGACATCCTGATGAAGGTTCAATGTAACCGAAATGTTTTAAACATCGATAATTAAATTCATCCCATTTTCGGAACACTTGTTTTTTCAAATTTTCTTTATATTGTCGGATTTAATTTCCATATTACTCCCATATATATAATATTATATATATATATATATATATGTTGTGTGTGTGTGTGTGTGTGTGTGTGTTATATCATATTATACCATATCAATAAGTGGGTGCACTGATATTTACGCTAGGATAACTATTTTGTGTATACAATTTTTGTATATATATTATATGTATTGCGCCAACTTATTTAGTGTTGACTGGTTCTCTGTTGAGAGCAAGTCGCACTCTTTTTACCGTCTGAAGATTTTAGAAACATTTGTATATTCTGACCAATAAGCCTGCTCTTGTAAACAAAAAGAGGGCTTACTTGGTTTGAATATTATCAATCTATAAGGTCTTCTTTCCCTCCCTCTTTTAAGAGAAAAGAAAAGAAATTGTTATTTTCTTTTCTTTTATTTCCTACTCGTCCCATTTACCTGTTTTAATCGATTATCCTCGATATTTAGCGATGATCGAAACTAGTCAGCATGCAACTCGTTTTTATTTTCCTTTTACACCCCCTTCTATTGTAAAATACATACAATTTCTTTTTTCATACAATGAATCTTTTTTAAGCACTAATTATGGACTCTCTTGTCGATTTTCGACGCATGAGGGTTCACACACACAATGAACACCCACACAGTGATTTGTTTATATTGGTGAAGGCTTGGGTTGGACCATCCCACACTTTTTGGCACAGTC
Source organism: Doryteuthis pealeii (assembly GCA_023376005.1). NCBI lineage: Eukaryota > Metazoa > Mollusca > Cephalopoda > Myopsida > Loliginidae > Doryteuthis > Doryteuthis pealeii. The sequence continues at coordinate 29,199 of JALAJA010000968.1, forward strand.
GATAGGAAAGAATTGATGCATCAGGGGTTGCCAAAACCCAATCAACGACCGACCTCAGGAATTTTGAATTCAGAGTTATCCCTCTCCTAGACTGGTTACCTACCCAAGACTGAAGGGCCCAGTCTGCCCTACTATTTAACCCATAGCTGGAGGGAGAATATATAGATTCATACCTTTCCCAAGGATATTAGCGCTATGTGAAATGCCAACAGCTTCATCTAGGAATTGAACTCGAATCGACGAGTCCATTTTCCACGACTCTAACCACTAGCCCACGCGCCCCAATAAAGCACTAATCTCTCTCTCTCTCTCTCTCTCTCTCTCTCTCTCTATATATATATATATATATATATATATATATATATATATATATATATATATATAGATAGATAGATAGATAGATAGATAGATAGGTGCTATCACGCATATGTGTGAGCGTTTACATGTGCTGTAATTACTTGTATATTTGTATATGTAAATATGACCTTATTCCTATCAATAATGCATGACATTCTTTCATTGTTTTCGTGTGGATCAATCATTGATTAAATAGAACGTGTTTACTTCCTGTCTTAAAGGCGCCATCTTTATGCCAAAATGAATGGACAATGAAACAAACATTTTTGTGAATAGAGAAAAAAGTCACTGGGGAAAGCATAGTTTATGCATTTTTATCATAAAAATCATTTCCATTCCAATGTATTTTTATAGTAAAACAATTTTTAATGCATTTTATAGTAAAAATCTTTTCGAAGGCATTTTATAGTAAAAATTACTGTCAATGCATTTTTATAATACAAATCATATCCAATGCATTTTTATATTAAGAATCATTTCCAATGTATTTTTTATAGTAAAAATCATTTCCAATGCATTTTTATAGTAAAAATCATTGTCCAATGCATTTTTATAGTAAAATTATTTCCAGTGTAATTTTTATTTGTATTTTTATAGTAAAAATCATTGTCCAATCATTTTTATAGTAAGAATCATTCCCAATGTATTTTTATACTAAAAATTATTTCCAATCCATTTTTATATTAAAAATCATTGTCCAATGCATTTTTATAGTAAAAATCATGTCCAGTGCATTTTTATAGTAAAAATCATTTTCCAATGCATTTCATAGTAAAAATCATTTCCAAAGGATTTTTATAGTAAAAATAATTTCAAATGTATTTTTATAGTAAAAATCATTTCCAGTGCATTTTTATAGTAAAAATAATTCCTAAAATAATTTCAAATGCATTTTTATAGTAAAAAAAACATAAATATAATAAAAACATATATATATAATCTCATTTTGAGGAATAATTTATTGATTTATACAAGGATTTTTATAAATCCCTAAAGAAGCTCAATGTATATAACTAATAAATTAATTACAAACAGAGCAATCTTTAACTTTCAAAGAAAGAAAAACTTAACAAACCTTCATAATAAATTAATTTCTATCAATGAGTCTAGTCTTATCGAAATGAATTTAGTATAGCCAAATGACGCTTTGTTAAGTTTTTCTTACTTTGAAAGTTATATATATATATATATATATATATATATATATATACACTAATCCCTCCACACGAGCAAGATGTGACACAAGGTCACTTTCTTAAGCGGAGTTTAACAGGTTTGAATTCAGAGTTCTCCTTCTACTAGACTGGTTACCTAGCCATGGTTAAAGGGTCCAGTCTGCCCTGCTATTTCCCTATAACTGGAGGGAAAATTGGATTCATACCTTTCCCAAGGGTATTAGCGCCATGTTGAAATGCAAACAGCTTTGTCCAGAAATTGAACTCGGGTCGACGAGTCCATTTCCTAACAATTAGACCACGCGCCTCAAATACATATATATATATATATATATATATATATATATATATATATATATATATATATATATATATATTATATATATATATATATATATATGTGTGTGTGTGTGTGTGTGTGACTATATATATATATATATATATACATATATATACACGCACGCACACACACTCTCACACACACACACACACACACACACGCATATATATATATATATATATATATATATATATATATATATATATATATATAATACGGTGTGTGCTAAGGGTGAGGAAATGAGTGAGGGTGAAAATGCATTATATTAAATATCTCATTTAATTATTGGCAAATTTTTAGGTACAAATCATTTATATTAATTTAAGAAAAATGAAACCATTTTTTGTTATTTGTTAAATTCAATTATCTAAAAAGCTTCGCGTATATATAAATACTTGAGTGAGTGAAAAGTTTTGCAATATATATATATATATATATATATATATATATATATATATAATTGGGAGAATATGTACTTAAAGGAAGTCGTACCTAATTTTAAAAGTTAATTAATTAATAATTAATTAATTAGGCGGGCATACCTATTTAAATGTAAGGCTAAACAAATCGAGAAAATCATTCTCTGTTTGTACATTTTGGCCTATTAGGCCTCATCAGCAGAGCTATAGATAGGAAGACCGCCTTGTGCGTGATTCGAAACCTGACTGTCAAGCTAACATGCGAGCATCATAACCCCTACACCAACCGGACTTTCTTAGATTTTTCGTTTTGTTTAGAAGTAGGTTCTATTCCTCTTATAGTGACTTCTTCTACACGACAGTATGAGAAGTGAATACACAAACGATGTTTTATGATATGGCTTTTTTTAAAAAAGAGATTAATTTTTCTCGATTTGTTTAGCCTTACATTTAAATAGGTATGCCCGCCTAATTAATTAATTATTTATTAATTAACTTTCAAAATTAGGTACGACTTCAATTAAGCACATATTCTCCCAAAATTGTTCGCTAAAAAAAGCCATATCATAAACACATCGCCCGTGTATTTACTTCCCAATATTATAAATATATATATATATATATATATATATATATATATATATATTCATCATCATCATCATCATCATCATCATGTCACGCTATTAGCACGGATATCCATGACAATCTCTCGCCAACCTTTCCTATCATTCATTTTTCAGGGAGGTCCTCTGTGCAGCAACCTGCATCTTTGCTTAGTTGGTCAATGTAGGTCCTTGCTGGGCGGCCCACACTAGCATGTCCGTGTGTTGGCTTCCACAGGAGAACGTCACTTATGAGCTCATCCTTGCTTCTCCAGCAGTGTCCGGCATGTCTTGTCCGTCTCACTCGAATGGTTTGTGAGATGGGGGGCAGGTGGCCATATAGCTGTTTCCTCGTGGGGTGCTGCTTCCACGATTTATTCAGGACTGCACGCAGCATTCTTGTGCAGCTTCCATCCAGCTTATTCTCAAGGCGCCTCGTTAGGGTCCATGTGGTGCATCCGTACAACAACACTGATACAACCACCGCCTGGAAGAATTGTCGCTTTAGCTTGTCAGTGAGATCAGATTTCCATATTACTGATAATTTGTTTGTGGCCGACCACGCTTTTCCTATTCGTGTATTTACATCGCTTTCTGTGGACAGGATATTACCACCTAGGTATGTGAATTGTTCTACTGGCTTAAGGGCTTACCGTTGAGTGTGGTTATGTCTCCTTTCCTTTTGAAACATATGTACTCTGTTTTATCGGAGTTTACATGAAGGCCAATATTATTTGCAGCCTTCTCTAGGCTATGCAGTAGTGACTCGGCCTGTGGTGGTGTATCTGCAAGGAGTGCAAGGTCATATATATATATATATATATATATATATATAAGGAGCGGCTACCTGGCGTCGCCTGGGTAAAGGGGGATATAAAAGGTTGTCTCGCATATCCATTATTGTTAAATCACGGGCTGGATCTTCGTAGGACTCCCCATTAAAATCCCTAAGCATAAACGACTTTGCATTGATCCAGATACTCTTAGCAATTTTTGCGAGAAAGTGAGAGAGACAGAGAAAGAGAGACAGAGACAGGGAGAGTTTAATAGAATGAACTGAGATGGACATATATATATATATATATATATATATATATATATATATATATATATTATTATTAGTAGTAGTATTATTATTATTATTGACATTTCAGTCTCGAAGACTATAATAAAGTTTTTACGTGCCCTGAAGTTACAGCGCCTCCTGTCCAATGTTAGAAAAAACATTCTCGACATATATGAATATATATATATATATATATATATATATTATATATATATATATATATATACTACGCCCGTTTGATGATGGGTCTTCACATTTCTCGTACTTTCTAAAAAGCCTTCCAGATCCAAAATTATTTTTGGAGTGGTGGGGTGGGGCAGGTAAATGAAAAGAATTTCAGTTCTGCGAGACGATATACAATATAGACAAAGCGGAAATGGAAGTTACATTATCAAGACTTCACCCGCCAGATGTCACTACTAGCCGGTCGCCATCTTGATTCGCTTCCATCTTCGCTTTCCTTCTCGTTCCATCTCGAAATATGCCTCGGCCAAAAGAAAAAGTGCTTTTACAAAATCCCAATTCATTAAAACTTCCAAATATTTTGATCGTTCTTTTCTCCGGCCGCCATTTTTTTCTTTGACTTTTTCGCGCTTTTTTTTTTTTTTTTAGATTCTTTTGTTTTCCGCCATTGATTTATTATAATTTCTCGATCCTAATATCCAAATATGGATTTTTGTTTTCGTTTGACTTCTTGTTCTTGTTCTTCTTCTTATTATTATTCTTGCTTAATTGTGTAGTGGCGTGGGCTTTTGGCAAGCCAGGGGATGGAAAACTACCGGACGGTTATGGCCCCAACTGACCACAGAGGCGGGAATCTCGCGAGTCACGTGATAGAGTTAGTTAGTAAGTCAGTTTTCAAACAGACGTCAGGCAGAAGAGGATGTCTATCTCTCTACTGAGATTGTAACTCAAGCCGCGCGCTGAATAAGGATTGGCAGTAATAAAATCTTGTACAAGAAAATCAAAAGTCTTGTAGTTAATTAATGCACGACTTAAAAAATAAGCCCTTTGTTAGAGACAACAAATAGACAAGAACTTAGTAAGGAGATAGAAGGCATGCCACATCGACATCAACACATGGGAGGCTTATGCGGAAGACGTACGACCTGGCGCCTCTTCGTCAAACAAGGAACGAAAAAGAGTGAAAAAGAGAGGAAAGAAGTCGCCACAGAAAAGAGAGTCATAAGGAAAGAGAGGCAACAGCACCTCCAGCAAGTATCACCGTTTGTTTGCAATCACTGCACCAGAGATTGCCATTCAAAAATTGGTCTGTTCACCCACTCACGCAGTTGCAGATAAAAAAGTGGACACTACAATCGTCCAATGAAGTAAAGATGAAACAGCCACTAGACGATCATAACGGAAATAGAGAGAGAGAGAGACAGACAGACAGACAGACAGACAGACAGATAGACGGAGCTGCGTGTGGTACTTGTCTGTTACTTCATTCTTCTTTCTATTTCCGTTATGATCGTCTAGTGGCTGTTTCATCTTTACTTCATTGGACGATTGTAGTGTCCACTTTTTTATCTGCAACTGCGTGAGTGGGTGAACAGACCAATTTTTGAATGGCAATCTCTGGTGCAGTGATTGCAAACAAACGGTGATACTTGCTGGAGGTGCTGTTGCCTCTCTTTCCTTATGACTCTCTTTTCTGTGGCGACTTCTTTCTCTCTTTTTCACTCTTTTTCGTTCCTTGTTTGACGAAGAGGCGCCAGGTCGTACGGTCTTCCGCATAAGCCTCCCATGTGTTGATGTCGATGTGGCATGCCTTCTATCTCCTTACTAAGTTCTTGTCTATTTGTTGTCTCTAACAAAGGGCTTATTTTTAAGTCGTGCATTAATTAACTACAAGACTTTGATTTTCTTGTACAAGATTTTATTACTGCCAATCCTTATTCAGCGCGCGGCTTGAGTTACAATCTCAGTAGAGAGATAGACATCCTCTTCTGCCTGACGTCTGTTTGAAAACTGACTTACTAACTAACTCTATCACGTGACTCGCGAGATTCCCGCCTCTGTGGTCAGTTGGGGCCATAACCGTCCGGTAGTTTTCCATCCCCTGGCTTGTCAAAAGCCCACGCCACTACACAATTAAGCAAGAATAATAATAAGAAGAAGAACAAGAACAAGAAGTCAAACGAAAACAAAAATCCATATTTGGATATTAGGATCGAGAAATTATAATAAATCAATGGCGGAAAACAAAAGAATCTAAAAAAAAAAAAAAAAGCGCGAAAAAGTCAAAGAAAAAATGGCGGCCGGAGAAAAGAACGATCAAAATATTTGGAAGTTTTAATGAATTGGGATTTTGTAAAAGCACTTTTTCTTTTGGCCGAGGCATATTTCGAGATGGAACGAGAAGGAAAGCGAAGATGGAAGCGAATCAAGATGGCGACCGGCTAGTAGTGACATCTGGCGGGTGAAGTCTTGATAATGTAACTTCCATTTCCGCTTTGTCTATTTGTATATCGTCTCGCAGAACTGAAATTCTTTTCATTTACCTGCCCCACCCACCACTCCAAAAATAATTTTGGATCTGGGAAGGCTTTTAGAAAGTACGAGAAATGTGAAGACCCATCATCAAACGGGCGTAGTATATATATATATATATTATATATATAATATATATATATATATATATATATTCATATATGTCGAGAATGTTTTTCTAACATTGGACAGGAGGCGCTGTAACTTCAGGGGCACGTAAAAACTTTATTATAGTCTTCCGAGACTGAAATGTCAATAATAATAATAATACTACTACTATAATAATATATATATATATATATATATATATATATATATATATATATATATATGTCCATCTCAGTTCATTCTATTAAACTCTCCCTGTCTCTGTCTCTCTTTCTCTGTCTCTCTCACTTTCTCGCAAAAATTTGTATCTCTTTCCATATACTATGAAATATATTATAATATATATATATATATTATATATATATATATATATATATATATATATATATATAACCCTCTCTCATTATTGAATGTTTGCCTGTATGTGTTCTTATACGTCTTCCTGTATGCCTTTGTGTGAGTGCATGTGCGTATGCGCGTGTGTGTGTGCACGCGTGCGTGTGCGTATGCGTGCGTGTGTGTGTGTATGTGTGTGGTGTGTGCCAAGGGAGATAACCACGCAGAGTGAACAGTAAGTGCGACTCGCGCACTGATTGACCCTAACGAACGTCAAAATCTTAATAATTAGTAACAATTACATCTGCTTGGTCGCATTTTCGGTAACTAATCTTTTGTTCACCATCACAGAAGCGTTATGAGCATTGTATACAAGGACGTAAAATCAAAATGTGACACAAGGTCAGTTTTTTTAGAGGGGCCGGGTTAGCTCAGTCGGTAGAGCGTTTGTTAGGAATCACTAGGTTCCTAGTTCGATACCGGCTCTCGCAAACTCTCGCGTATGAGTAGCACAGGGATCTGTTTGGTAAAGTGAGGAGCTGATAGTAGGTGTGGCGCTCCTCCTCAGACGCTAAAATAATCTCCTTAGTCTAGCGTTGGTGAAAAAGGGATAGACTCCCTCGCTGTCCGCTCTGATGACTTTACTCTACTTACTCTACTTACTGTTGTATCGCGAGGTGGAAAGATACACAAGAAGAGTGGTGTGCTTATCAAGCACCAGCACCAATATTCGGCATAATATTGCGACAGTCTAAGAAAATGGCCAATAAAATATGAAATAGATCACTAATTAGGACTCAACCTATTCTAGTAATGACCATCCCAAGCAGAATTTAACAGGTTTGAATTCAGTTTTCCTTCTCCGAGGTTAAAGAGCCCTGTCTGCCCTACTATTTACCCATAGCTGAAGGAAGAGTAGTTGGATTCTTACCTTTCCCAAGGGTATTAGCACTATGTGAACTGTAGCTTCATCCAGGATTTGAACTCTGGTCTCCAAGTCCATTTCATATGACTCTAACCATTAGACCTAACACTGCTCAAACAATCATTCTATGTCATCATCCTGTTTTCATCAAGGGTATTAGCACTATGTGAACTGTAGCTTCATCCAGGATTTGAACTCTGGTCTCCAAGTCCATTTCATATGACTCTAACCATTAGACCTAACACTGCTCAAACAATCATTCTATGTCATCATCCTGTTTTCATCAAGGGTATTAGCACTATGTGAACTGTAGCTTCATCCAGGATTTGAACTCTGGTCTCCAAGTCCATTTCATATGACTCTAACCATTAGACCTAACACTGCTCAAACAATCATTCTATGTCATCATCCTGTTTTCATCAAGGGTATTAGCACTATGTGAACTGTAGCTTCATCCAGGATTTGAACTCTGGTCTCCAAGTCCATTTCATATGACTCTAACCATTAGACCTAACACTGCTCAAACAATCATTCTATGTCATCATCCTGTTTTCATCAAGGGTATTAGCACTATGTGAACTGTAGCTTCATCCAGGATTTGAACTCTGGTCTCCAAGTCCATTTCATATGACTCTAACCATTAGACCTAACACTGCTCAAACAATCATTCTATGTCATCATCCTGTTTTCATCAAGGGTATTAGCACTATGTGAACTGTAGCTTCATCCAGGATTTGAACTCTGGTCTCCAAGTCCATTTCATATGACTCTAACCATTAGACCTAACACTGCTCAAACAATCATTCTATGTCATCATCCTGTTTTCATCAAGGGTATTAGCACTATGTGAACTGTAGCTTCATCCAGGATTTGAACTCTGGTCTCCAAGTCCATTTCATATGACTCTAACCATTAGACCTAACACTGCTCAAACAATCATTCTATGTCATCATCCTGTTTTCATCAAGGGTATTAGCACTATGTGAACTGTAGCTTCATCCAGGATTTGAACTCTGGTCTCCAAGTCCATTTCATATGACTCTAACCATTAGACCTAACACTGCTCAAACAATCATTCTATGTCATCATCCTGTTTTCATCAAGGTATTAGCACTATGTGAACTGTAGCTTCATCCAGGATTTGAACTCTGGTCTCCAAGTCCATTTCATATGACTCTAACCATTAGACCTAACACTGCTCAAACAATCATTCTATGTCATCATCCTGTTTTCATCAAGGGTATTAGCACTATGTGAACTGTAGCTTCATCCAGGATTTGAACTCTGGTCTCCAAGTCCATTTCATATGACTCTAACCATTAGACCTAACACTGCTCAAACAATCATTCTATGTCATCATCCTGTTTTCATCAAGGGTATTAGCACTATGTGAACTGTAGCTTCATCCAGGATTTGAACTCTGGTCTCCAAGTCCATTTCATATGACTCTAACCATTAGACCTAACACTGCTCAAACAATCATTCTATGTCATCATCCTGTTTTTCTTAAATCATGGTCTTGCGCTGTTTGATCTTCTTTGGTATAAATGATAATGAAGATAACATCATTTTGTGGACACATAACTTTATTAACATAGACGTCTTTTCACATACATCTTACAAGGGTTGCAAATCCTGTGAATTAGCCTCTTTGTCCATAGATGGAAATTAGGTCCTCATGATTCAACTAATTCTTAGCTGAAATATATCTTCTAACTTTTAGGACGCCTTGGTCACCTGACTGAGATTATCCAATCATGATCAAGTTCTCAAATGATATACGACGGTGAGTCAAAAGGTAAGGCCATTTTCTTTATTTAATGTGATTTTTAAAAAATACTAAGGCCTACATTAAGATACTATCGAGGCTCAGAGACAGAATCCGACAAGTAAGACCCAACTTGCCAATCGACAATTGTAACGATACAATCTAAGAAAATGGCCATGATCCTATACCACAGACAGACACACATGGCCGCAATTACTCAATTAATATTTAGTTGACTCGATCAAAAGAAATGTACAAGCTGATAACAGAGAGGTACTGGATTTTGTTAAAAATCAATTTCTTAGTACCGGGATCAGATCATGTCTTTAATTATTGCATTTGATAGCATCAAGGATACATATGCATACAAGACTGACCCCACCAATCTACAGTGGGTATTTAGAAAACAAATTCCATTTATGTTGGTTAAGGCTAAATATTGATTTATAGAAAGCTCCCATTTTTGCATAGAGGATGCTGGGTAATTTTTATTTTACTCATTTTTTTCATACTATTAAATGAGATAAGTCGATATGAATATTTTTAATGACCTGCCAAGTGTTAATTGTTCACTATCATTTACTTCAAAGTGATTTTTCTTTTAAAAATTAGTACTTCTAATTAGTTAGTTAGCGATTTTGGAAAGAATAATAAGTTATCAACATTATTAGGTAGGTTATATAAAGAAATGATTATATATATATATATATATATATATATATATATAATATATATATATATATACACACACACATACATAAAATCATCATAATTTCATTACATAACCCAACTGAAAAAAAAAAAAAAAAACAAACAATACATATATATATATATATGTATATATATATATATATATATATATATACACACACACATAATTTAATCATTACAATATTTGATATACGACGGTGAGTCAAAAGGTAAGGCCATTTTCTTTATTTAATGTGATTTTTAAGAGTATTAATATCTTATTATAATGGAGATTGTGTGTTTTTCTGTCTGTAACCGAAACTCTATTACTACTCAAGTCACAATTCCCTTAGTTATTGACATCACATTCTCCATGATTTTATTTTAACGTTTTTAATAATTAATAAAATTGTTTTACATTATTAATACTGTTAACCATATCTACATACGAATAACATGCAATTATATTTGTATATACAACAAAATAGCGGTTTACAGTGTGAACGGGAAGGCTAATTTGCATATTGATATTAAAAAAATCGAATTTAATAAATATGTGCTCAGTGTTATTGATTTCTAACTGTTTGGTTTTATTTTAATGAATATAAGCAAAAATCTCTTCAATGAATCTTAAATGAAATCCATTAACAAGAAAAAATAACTGTCATTTTATTCTTTAATTCCTCTTTTAACTAAATACTTAAATTAGAAAAAATAACAATGAAAGACGAGAGTGATGAAAGAGTAAGTTTCAGTTGTTCTATGTTTCAAATCTTTTATCTGCATTCTTATTTAGTTTCATTAGCCTTTCTAATTTAATATAATTTTTTATTACAGTCAAACTTAAATACTTGCACCCGGAGGGTGCATATATTTGCTAGTATAGATAATAATAAGTAAAAGTAAAGTAGTATATTGTTGGTATCAGCCGGACAGCAAGAGAGTCTATCCTCTTTTGTGCTAGTGCAAGACCAAGAAGATTGTTCTTTTCGTCCATAGTACAGCACCACACTTAACATCAGCTCAACACTTTACCGTAAAGATCCAAGCTGTGCTACTCACATGCTGAATTGTCGGGGTCGAGTATCGAACCCAGTACCTTGTGGTTTCCAGGCGGATGCTCAACCGACAGCTAAAACGACCCTTTACAATAAACCAAAAAGTGTTTTTGATATGACACTAAACTGCATCTGATTGTATAGTAATAAAATAATAATAATAATAATAATAATAATAATAATAATAATAATAATAATTATATTAAATTTTGACCACACAACAAAATGGTATATGCATAAACCAGAATCTGTTCTTGAGAACGAAACGCACAAAATTCTCTGGGACTTTGAAATGAAAACGGATCACCTTATCCCAGCAAGAAGACCAGACCTAGTGTTGATAAACAAAAAAGAAAGAACTTGTCAACTGGTGGATTTTGCAGTGCCAGCGGATCACAGGGTGAAGTTAAAGGAAAATGAAAAAATTGACAAATATCTGGACCTTGCCAGAGAACTGAAAAAGCTATGGAATATGAAAGTGAAAGTTATACCAATTGTAGTTGGTGCACTTGGAACAGTCCCAAAAGGATTAGAAAAGGGTTTGGAAAGTTTGGAAATCAGAGGAAGAATTGAAACCATTCGGAACACTGCAATTCTGCAATCTGCCAGAATACTCAGAAGAGTCCTGGAGACCTGAGGAGACTTGCTGTCACTCAGACTCCAGTGAAAGACCATCAGCTAACACTGATGTGAAAACTCATAAGAAGAAGAAGAAGAAGAAGAAGAAGAAGAAGAAGAAGAAGAAGAAGAAGAAGAAGAATGGTATATGCAAAAACCAGAATCTGTTCTGGAGAATGAAACGCATAAAATTCTCTGGGACTTTGAGATAAGGACGGATCACCCTACCCCAGTCAGGAGACCAGAGCTAGTGTTGATTAACAAAAAAGGCTCAGAGACAGAATCCGACGAGTAAGACCCAACTTGCCAATCGACAATTGTAACGTTGTGGTATTTTCACAGCACCAAAATGATATACACGTAACGAGGCGGCGGGATATATTCACTTACTAAAAATGTCTTCGGCACGTGGTGGTCATCTTGTTGATAAAAATTACAACGCGAGAAATATGAAGTCACAACTGCTAGCCTTTATTATCGTGCTCGTCTCGTTGGCTGTATCGGAGAGGAGGAAAGGCAGAGAGAAAGAAGAAGAGAGAGAGAACACTGTTAAATTACTGTGACCCCATACTAGGCACCAGAGGCCCGTCCGTTCCCCTACGCGTCCGAAAGCAAAAAGAGACCGGTACCTTTCTTCGTTGTTCCACGTCGTTGGATTCTTGTGGATATAAGGCATGGGGCAAATGGTCACTTATAAATATAGACTCGTTGACTAACACGTCACCCGAGAAAGAATTCCATTGTCCAATCATTGGCACTGCTGCTGCTGCTTCTGCTGTATTAATAGAGACCTGATTCTAAACTTATGTCATTGACACTTGGATTATCTTGGACGTCGGACTTACAAAGAATACTATATCACCGGATTCTTATTGGCTTGCTTACTTACTTATTACATCTGGAACTAAGGATGCCGACCAGATACTTAACACACGTCACCACGTGACTTCCGGTTCCGGTCAACACCCGAAACTTCCGGTTGACACTCAATTCTCCATTCGGGGTCACGCCCCGGTCAAATTGTTTTGTGTTCATTACTCTTTTTAAAACCTTTTCTTTCTCACTTATTTCTTTCTTCCACTTTTCTAATATAGTAGTTCTCGCTCACAAAAGTCAGGATCTTCATTATCTCGTTACACAATGTCCTCCTTCTGCATGTCAATGCTCGATCACACATAAACATCAGGACAAGGGAGTAAGTTGTCTCAATCGGGTGGAAAACTTTACCGCATCCTCCATACTCACCAGATTGAGCATTGACGAGGAATGAAATCTGTAGTGAAGAAGTGGCTCAAAGAACAGCCAACAGAATTTTGCGGGGTAAGGATACATGCTCTCCTTTGAAGGTAGAACATTGCTATTGAGAGAAATGATGATTATGTGGAGAAGTAGGGATGAGATCCACAGAGGACCAGCTTCATTTTGATGTACAAAATACAAATTGGTTCTTTCAAACGGGCGGGATTTATGCGAAAATGAAATTTCAATGTCATCAAACTATTATATGATTTGTGTAAATGACTCCATCCTTTAAAAAAAAATCTTTTTATATCTTTTTATTTCGATTGTACTAACCTCCTCTACACCCCCACCCACTTCAAACACCCCACCCCACCCTCCTTCAAAAATACGAAAGTGATGAATAGAGTTTCCAGCCTCCTTTTATTAGCGTTGCGCTCGCATCCGCTCAAAAAGAAACGCTTGTTTTTTTTGTTTTTTTTTATTTTTATTTTGTTTTGAGTTTTTGATTTTTTGGTTGTTTTTTTTGTTTCTCCATAAGTGAATGACCTTCTGTTTCTTTCAGTTATGGCGTCGGCATTTTCCCGCCCTGGCGACATCAAAGCGAGGCCAGAATTCCAGAAAATTCTAAGGCTGAACATTTATGCATGGTGCTTAAGACTGGCATGGAAAATAATAAATACATAAATAATAATAATAATAATAATAATAATAAAATAATAATAAATAAGAAGAAGAAGAAGAAGAAAAGAAGAAGAAAGGATAAAGGACCGATATATAGATAGATAGAAAGAAGAAAGAAAGAAAGAAGAAAGAAAGAAGAAGAAGAAGAAGAAGAAGAAGAAGAATGAGGAGAAGGAGAAGAGAAGGAAAAGAGAAGATGATGATTGATGAAGGAGAAGATGAAAAAGAAGAAGAAAAAGGATAAAGGACTGATAGATAGATAGATAGATAGATAGATAGATAAATAAATAGAAGAAGAAGAAGAAGAAGAGAGAAGAAGAAGAAGAAGAAGAAGAAGAAGAAGAAGAAGAAGAAGAAGAAATGAGATAATAATAATAATAATAAGAAGAAGAAATGAGATAATAATAATAATAAGAAGAAGAAATGAGATAATAATAATAAGAAGAAGAAGAAATGAGATAATAATAATAATAAGAAGAAGAAATGAGATAATAATAATAATAATAATAATAAGAAGAAGAAGAAGAAAAAGAAGAAGAAGAAGAAGAAGAAGAAGAAGAAGAAGAAAGGATAAAGGACCGATATATAGATAGATAGATAGAAAGAAAGAAAGAAAGAAAGGAAGAAAGAAGAAGAAGAAGAAGAAGAAGAAGAAGAATGAGGAAAGGAGAAGGAGAAGGAAAGGAGAAAGATGATGATGGTGATGAAGGAAGAAGATGAAAAAAAGAAGGAGAAGAAAGGATAAAGGATGATAGATAGATAGATAGATAGATAGATAGATAGATAAATAAATAGAAGAAGAAGAAGAAGAAGAAGAAGAAGAAGAAGAAGAAGAAGAAGAAATGAGATAATAATAATAAGAGAAGAAGAAGAAATGAGATAATAATAATAATAAGAAGAAGAAATGAGATAATAATAATAAGAAGAAGAAGAAATGAATAATAATAATAATAATAATATAATAAGAAGAAGAAGAAGAAGAAGAAGAAGAAAAGAAGAGAAAGGATAAGGACCGATATATAGATAGATAGAAAGAAAGAAAGAAAGAGAAGAAGAAGAAGAAGAAGAAGAAGAAAGAAGAAGGAAGAAGAAGAAGAAGAAGGAGAAGGAGACGAAGAAGAAGAAGAAGAAATGAGATAATAATAACCAATGATAATAATAATAATAATAATAATAATAAGAAGAAGAAGATAAAAAGAAGAAGAAGAAAAAGATAAAGGACCGATAGATAGATAGATAGATAGATAGATAAAAAGAAGAAGAAGAAGAAGAAATGAGATAATAATAATAATAAAAGAAGAAAAGAAGAAGAAGAAAGAAGAGAAGAAGAAGAAGAAGAAGAAGATGAAAAAGAAGAAGCAAGAAAGGATAAAGGACCGATAGATAGATAGATAGATAGATAGATAGATAGATAGATAGAAAGAAGAAGAAGATAATGATATGATGAAGAAGGAAAGATGAAAAATGAAGAAGAAGAAAGGATAAAGGACTGACAGATAGATAGATAGATAGAAGAGAAGAAGAAGAAGAAGAAGAAGAAGAAGAAGAAGAGATGAGGATGATGAGGATGATGATGGAAGAAGAAGGAGAAGATGAAAAAAGAAGAAAGGATAAAGGACTGACAGATAGATAGATATATAGATAGAAGAAGAAGAAAGAGAAGAAAAAAACGTAGGAGATAATAATAATAATAATAATAATAATAATAATAATAATAATAATAATGAGAAGAAGAAGAAGAAGAAGAAGAAGATTATGAAAGGATAAAGAACAAATAGATAGATAGATGCATACATAGAAGAAGAAGAAGAAGAAGAAGAAGAAGAAGAAGGGGAGGAGGAGAGAACAAAACGTAGGAGAGAATAATAATAATAAATAATAATAATAATAATAATAATAATAATAATAATAATAACGTCAGTAATTTTTAAATGATCCAGAATGGTCGACATTCTCAGACGTCAACAAAAAAAAGATACATATATATACATATATAAAAAGGATAAAAATATAAAGATGGCGGCCTGGATAGGCGGGACAAAAGCAATAAAGTTAAAGGTGTCAGATTGTGGCTCGATTTTATTGAGCGTAACAAGGAAAACCGATAAGAATATATATATATATATATATATATATATATATAATATATATATATATATATATTATATATATATATATGATATTAGTAATAGCAGTAGAGTAAAACGTTAAAAGATCTACCATGGTTTTCAATATAAGTGATTTCATCAGGACCCCCCCTATACTTAACTAAGTCGATGTAATTCCTTAGTTAAACTGGTATAAACTTATTTTCCGATAATTGGATACTATATATATATATTATATATATATATATATATATATGGGGAAAATAGATAAGACATAAAGAACATCTTTTTTTTTATATGCATTGTAATTGCCTTCAATCATTTAATATAAATAACATACTTAACAATGCTTCAAGCACATTACCAATTACTTATATATAATATATATATATATATATATATATATATATATATATATTTATATATATATATATATAATAGTATTGGTAATTTGTTTGAAGCATTGTTAAGTATGTTATTATATACTAATGATAGGAAAGCAATTACAATGTAATTGCTTTCCTATCATTAATATATAATATATATATATATATATATATATATATATATATATATATATTCATGATGAGTAATAGATTGATTAAAATCCAACAAAATATGATTCAATTGAGGAATAACGGATAAAACACAAACAACTTTATTCAATTGTTAAAGAATCTGGGTCAGAATTTTCTGGGTTAACTTTAATACACCAAGGTGAATGTATTGGTTTGTTTTGTTTTACGGCATATCAAACCTCAGTGGGTCATTTAAAGCCGACAAAGTTGTGAAATAAATTTATTCATAATTCATAATACAATTTTGTTTATAAATTCATGTTTTTATATTTAACCCATAGATATTTAACCACAGAGTGGACCAGGGAGCAATGGTGATGTAGGGGTGCTCCACATCCCCCAAACCTGGAACCTCACCATCAAATAGAGTTTAACGCCATTCCCAGGACATGTAGACCCTCAGCCACCGCCTTCTAGCACCAATATGATAAGAAGGGGTGGGGGTTGCCATAAGGGCAATAGGGTTGGGGCACCAAGGTGAAATATCAATTGAATTAATTTGTTGTGTTTTATCCGCTATTCTTCAATTTTTAAACACACACACACACACACACACGCATGATATATTATATATATATATATATATTATATGTGTGTGTGCCGTGTGTGTATGTTTGTGTGTATGCAAATTTATGTGTTAATGTATATTTATGTACATATATATAACATATATGTATATATATACATATATATATGTGCGTGTGTGTGTGTGTGTGTGTGTGTGTGTGTGTGTGTGTGTGTGTGTGTGTGTGAATTAATGTATTTGTGAAAAAATGAGAAAGAAAAAATAGAAAGAAAAAAGGGGAAAGAAACAAAGAAAAGAAAAGAGAGAAAGAAGAAAAAGAAATAAGAGGTAGAAAGAAGGAAAGCTAGAAAGAAAAAGAAAGAAAGAAAGAAAGAATAGTGAAAAAAGAAAAGAAAAGAAATAAGATGTACATCGGGGGTGGGTAGGGATTGAATTAAACCGTTGCTGTTTCGTGTCAGCTAACACAACCACTCCCCATGCTGACTCTTATCAAAAAAGAAAGAAAAAAAGAAAGAAAAAAGAAAAAAAAGAAAGAGTGAGGGGTGGGAGAAAGATACAAAAAAGCAAACAAAGAAATGAAGAAAAAGAAAGAAAGAAAGAAAGAAATAGAAAGAGAGAAAGAAAAAAGAAAGAAAGAAGATGTTGAAAAAAAGAAAAAAAGGAGAGACAGAAAGAAAGAGAGAAATAAAGAAAGAAAGAAAGAAGAAAAGAAAGAAAAAGA
>JALAJA010000971.1:0-22718 GCA_023376005.1 Doryteuthis pealeii
CGCGAGAATGTCGTTATCCAGACGCATATAGTTGACAATAGATTCATCGCTTATTTCTCATCCAATTTTCAAAATATGTTAATATTGAAAATAAATAAACATAATCTTTCTAAATATTTAACTTTTGTGTTTTAACAATTGGATTATTTTTACCTTATTTTCAATTTTGGGAAAAAAAAAAAACACTTAAAATTACGAGATGTAACAACACGGCACACATGCACTGGGTTTGTGTAAAACATATGTAAATAGGTAATCTATTTCTTTTATGTAATTCAACATAAACATTTAGAAAATGTACTTTTAAGTTCTAAGTGATGTTATATATTTAAATTAATATTATATATGTGTATACATGCAGTATAAAAATGAAAATGGTAACTTTAAAAAAAACAAAAATCTTGATATTCCTACTTTTTATTCCCCAAATATGGGTTGTAGTATGGAGATATATAAAATTCAAGTCCAGAATCAGAAAGAACATAGAATTTTATATAAGAATGCAAAGTTTTATCAAAATTGTTTCCAAAATAAAGAAATGGTGAAGAATTACTAAATTTCTTGTTCTGAAATGTTCCATGAGTTGACAGATTTTTTTTATCAAAATCATGTCCACTTTTTACCCCCAATTTCGGAGGCTTTAAATTCTCATAACTTTTGAACCACTGGGGATATTTGTATAATTCCAACAGTTCTGAACTCCATTTAAAAGCTCTATATAACTAACATTAAATAACAATAACCTCAATTAAAAGATCAACTGGGAATGCTAGTCAAACATGTGCAGACATTTCTACAAGTCCCACGGTGATGGAGGAATGGTGGTGTGTGTAGGCCTGACGGCTGAAAGCACACAGCTGTGAGGTTGTTAGTGACTGAGTAGCCCCTTGGGTAGTATTGCCTACCCAGACATCAAACAAACTAAACAAATGCCTCTTCGCCTATTAAGCTGTCGAGCAACCTGCGGCTGTTTACATCATCAGGGCTGAAACAAGAAAATATTACAACAAACCTAGGCTAAATAGCCACCTGGAATGTTCAGACACATCTCAATCTTCAGGATCTTGAAACAACGAACTGGTATCGTATCAAAGAACTCTCAATATGGAACAGACATCGTGACCCTTTGCGGAAGTCCACTTTAGCGATGAGGACCAATTGACAGAATTCGGGGCCGGTACACTTTCTCTTGGAAAGGCAGGCCGATTGTAGCTGATTTAAAGGATTTAAGGTAAGTCAGCTTAAGCACCCCATCCTGAAGCGGCCTCTACATAAGCGGATCATGACGGACGAGCACGTACACATTTCTACAGTAAAGACTGACCATATATGTGACCTGTGTGGCAGGGCTTCTCAGTCACATATGTCGCATGCAAGGAGAAGCTGAAAAGGGGTCATGTGTGACAGGGAACATAAAAAAATTTTTTAAATTAAACAATTTTTTTTTTTTTGCCTTCTGCATGCTCACAACCGAATTACTTAAGAAATGGCAATCACTATATATATATGCGCATGGGCTAGTGGTTAGAGTCATGGAAAATGGACTCGTCGATTCGAGTTCAATTCCTAGACGAACCTGTTGGCATTTCACATAGCGCTAATACCCTTGGGAAAGGTATGAATCCATATATTCTCCCTCCAGCTATGGGTTAAATAGTAGGGCAATATAGCTGGAGGAAGAATAGTTGGATTCATACCAATCTCAAAGGTATTAGTACTATGTGAAGTGTGGCTTTGAAGATTGCTAATTTCTTAAATTGGGAAATATTCAATCTTTTACCAAATTTGAGCAATATTGACATTTCAATTTGAGATAAGTTGTTTTATTTAACACAATTTGAATTAATATATTTCATTTGTTTTTGAATTTAGAATTTGAAAGTAACATGTCTCAAATGCCAAACTCTGACTCCAACATGTTTCAAACACAAAGTCTAAATGCCCTCTTTTCACAATAGGTCACTTTTTATTGAGCTAGCAGCTCATCTATGCAAATTACCGAGGGTCACAAAACCTCCCACTCTGCACGTGTGCGTAACAGAACGACAGGTGGGTGGCTGCGGCGGTACAAAACTAAGCATTGAGAACACTTGGAGTCAGGTAAGTTTGGACCCACTTCACTAGTTTTTGTCTTTTTTATTAATGATTCATTTATTATAGCTTAATTCTGGTTTTATAAAATTTTAGACAAAATTTTGACATACTCAGATATCTAATATTGAGATTGAAATCATTAAGTAAGGGTTGAAGCGGAATGTTGTGCTCCTGTGGCACTTAGTACACGGATCATGGACAGCTCAGCCTGCAGGATCCGAGCCTCAGGCATCATGAGTCACTACGCAAGGCCAACAGGTGGCCCTATAGTGCAAAGCTGCAGTCAATGCATTTTACAGCCAACAGGGTAACTAATACAAAAAACAAGTTTTAAGTTAACAAATCTGAATATTTGGATGATTATACATTATCTATAAAAAGCCAGCAGGCAAAGAGAATGCATATGCAGAAATTGAGTCGTGTGCATTTGAGTCATTGATAATGTTAGCTTCCCACCTAGCTAATATAGACACAGGTGTTTTTTTTTTTTATATGTAAGATTCACAAAAGAAGCAAGCCATTCATGCGTCAATTTTTTAAATTGTTTAGATTTCAATGGCATTCTTAAGAGGTGATTAATAAATGTTGAATTTGGAATCATTTTATATTATTTGCCGATATAATTCAAGATCAGCAAAACTAAGTAAATATCAATTAACTGAAAAAATTGTTCTTTTCTAAGCAAAAAAGAGAGACTGGCCTGGCCTGGCCTGGCATGGTCGATCTTTTTTTTTTTTTTGTAGCTTTTACCAGAGGGAAGGGGAGGGGAAGACTTAGTAAAAGCTACAAAAAAAAAAAAAAAAAAAAAAAAAAAAAAAATGAAATCGACCATGAAACAATCTTTCTGACTATGTAATTTTTATGTTTTTTATCCATTGAACTAACTTTTACAGCGAATTAAACGGTATTTTGTGTTAAATCGGCTGAAAATGAGTGATAGAAATTTTGTACCGCGGTTGATTTTCTGTGTTATTTTTTTGTCAAATCAAAGTGGTTAATCTTTATTAATATTCTTGAAATTTTACAATTAAATAGGGGACACTTTTAACTACAAGCAGAAATTTGTTTTTTCTTTTCTGACCTTTGGGAGTGAAGCTACAATAGATTAAATTCAAAAGCAATTTCTTCCAAAAATATAAAGATAACCAAAAAAAAAAAAAAAAAAAAAAAAAAGCAATATATGCCTGATAGGAGACAGTCTCAGAATTATTTTCATATATAATGTGTGGAATAAAAAAGATTGTATACTGTCAGGGATTTTCTTTGAAACTTAGAATTTTGAAGAAAAATACTCAGATTTAGTTGTTTTCTGTTTCATAACAAACTCAGCTAGGCGTCGTTTATCCAGACCATATAGTTTAAATAGTAATTCATCGCTTATTTCTCATCCAATTTTCAAAATATTTATATCATTGAAAATAAAATAACATAATCTTTCTAAATATTTAACTTTTTATGTTTTTAACAATTGGATTATTTTTTACCTTATTTTCAATTTTGGAAAAAAAAAAACAACTTAAAATTACGAGATGTAAACAAAACACGGCACACATGCACTGGGTTTATGTAAAAACATATGTAAATAGGTAATCTATTTCTTTTAGGTAATTCAACATAAACATTTAGAAATCTACTTTTAAGTTCAAAGTGATGTTATATATTTAAATTAATATTATATATGTGTATACATGCAGTATAAAAATGAAAATAGTAAACTTTAAAAAAACAAAATAATCTTGATATTCCTACTTTTTATTCCCCAAATAATGGGTTGTAGTATGGAGATATATAAAATTCAAGTCCAGAATCAGAAAGAACATAGAATTTTACATAAGAATGCAAAGTTTTATCAAAATTGCTTCAAAAATAAAGAAATGGTGAAGAAATTACTGAATTTCTTGTTCTGAAATGTTCCATGAGTTGACAGATTTTTTTATCAAAATCATGTCCACTTTTTTACCCCTAATTTCGGGGCTTTAAATTCTCATAACTTTTGAACCACTGGGGATATTTGTATAATTCCAACAGTTCTGAACTCCATTTACAAAGCTCTATATAACTAACATTAAATAACAATAACCTCAATTAAAAGATCAACTGGGAATGCTAGTCAACATGTGCAGATATTTCTACAAGTCCAACGGTGATGGAGGAATGGTGGCGTGTGTAGGCCTGACGGGCTGAAAGCACACAGCTGTGAGGTTGTTAGTGACTGAGTAGCCCCTTGGGTAGTATTGCCTACCCAGATATCAAACAACTAAACAAATGCCTCTTTGCCTATTAAGCTGTCGAGCAACCTGCGGCTGTTTACATCATCAGGGCTGAAACAAGAAAATATTACAACAAACCTAGGCTAAATAGCCACCTGGAATGTTCAGACACATCTCAATCTTCAGGGATCTTGAAACAACGAACTGGTATCGTATCAAAGACTCTCAATATGGAACAGACATCGTGACCTTGCGGAAGTCCACTTTAGCGATGAGGACCAATTGACAGAATTCGGGCCGGTACACTTTCTCTTGGAAAGGCAGGCCGATGGAGCTGTAAGGATTTGAGGTAAGTCAGCTCAAGCACCACATCCTGAAGCGGTCTCTACATAAGCGGATCATGACGGACGGCATGTACACATTTCCTACAGTAAAGACTGACCATATATGTGATCTGTGTGGCAGGGCCTGCCTGTCGAGAGCTGAGCTCAGTCACGTATGGTCGCATTTGAGAGGAAGCCGAGAAAGGGGTCATGTGTGACAGGGAACATAAAAAAAATTGGGGGGGGCTTCTACATGCTCACAACCAAATTACTTGTAGAAATGGCTTTCTTCTGCAAAGAAGTGGCATCACCATATATATATATATAATATATATATATATATACACATATACTAAAGAATAATTTCAAAATAGTTCAATATATAAAAAGTATAATAATCTTGATTTAATTGGAGTAGAATCCTTGATACCACTGAGAAAGCGTAATATAATAAATGTTTAAATAGCACAAAAATTTTATATATAAAATACAGAGCAAAAGCTGAATATTTTTATTACTTATTCTTTTTAACTTTTTCTTTTCTTTCTTTCATCTTTTTCCTTACTTTCTTTCTTCTTTTTTTTTCATTCCATTGAAGCAGACAATAAGCACTATTGCTTTCTCTCTCCAAATTTCTTTCTTTGTTTCTTTTTATATTTGCCCCCCCCTTTCTGATGTGTAACATGTTTGCTTCCCTTTCTCTCCTCACAATCAATACAGAATGTTCCATTATTTATCTATTTAGGTGATGACATGGCGTAACATTTGAACACATGCATTTATACTTTATGAATCAGAATGGAATGGTCCCTTATTTATCTGAGGTGATGTCAGGGCATAACATTTGAACACATGAGGTTCATATCTTACGAATCAAAATGGAATGGTCCAGCATTTATCTGAGGTGATGTCAGGGCATAACATTTGAACACATGAGGTTCATATCTTACGAATCAAAATGGAATGGTCCAGCATTTATCTGAGGTGATGACAGGGCATGACACACAGATGTACAAGCATATTAATATATAGATAATAATGATCTATTTATATATATACATCTATATGATAATATGTGCTGCATCTGTCTGTCACATGTATGCAAACACAAGGAAACTAGAAGTAAATTATGGAATGACCTTGTTGTTGAGATTTTTGCTATATAAAGTGTGTGATAGACGCCTGCTTTTACTTATAGACTCGGCAAGAATCATGTGATCTCTCTTGGCCAATCACTGGCTGTACTCTGCTGCTGAGACAATACTTATACTGAGCATACTGACCATAACTATGTTGACACTCGTGGATGATGGACATAGGATTAAATCACTGGACCTTTAACAATACGCAGGATAGGACTTATTCGCTTACCAAAGGATTCCATACCTCAGGACTTACTTACTTTAAGCCCTTTTCAACTGGCTAAGGATGGCATTTAAAAACTTAACATTCCTAAAACAAATACCAACAGAAGCTTACATATGCAAATCAGCAGACAGTTAAAACACAGATAGAGATAGTGAGTTGAGAGGTAGGAAGTGTAAAACTGACAGAGAGGAAATAGAAAAAAAATAATAAAAAATAACTTTGTAAAGTATTCAATCAAAGTTTTTATTCTATTTTTTAACTAAAGATTATGTTTTATGGTATATCAACATTCCTTAGGTCATTTAATGCAGAAATAATAGAACACCAAACACCACCCACCTGCAAAGTTAAAATTCCATGGTATTTTCTTGTAGTCCTGAGATACCAAAAATAACATTTTACCAGCAGTAAACTCCTTTCCACTATACCAGACACCTCACAATGAAAAAAGAAAAAAAAAAAAAAAAAAAGGAATTCTGAGTTTACAGGGAGGGGAATCCTTAAAGTCAATAGCTTTTCTTT
Organism: Doryteuthis pealeii; assembly: GCA_023376005.1. Lineage (NCBI taxonomy): Eukaryota > Metazoa > Mollusca > Cephalopoda > Myopsida > Loliginidae > Doryteuthis > Doryteuthis pealeii. The sequence goes on from JALAJA010000971.1 coordinate 6,518, forward strand.
GAGTTTGAGTTTGAGTTTGAGTTTTGTTTAACGGCATATCAACCTCTGTGGGTCATTTAATGCCAAAAAGGTTATTTTGGATTTCAGTCTTTAAGGTAGTGGTTCTATGGAGATAATTGGTTATGTTCTGTTATATTTTGTTGAAAAGGTTGCTTTTTTTTAATAAAATTTAAAATGTTTTTAGGGTTTGTATTCTTGAAGATGTCTTTCAGGTTTCTGGCTTGATAGTAATTTGCGCGGATATGTTTAAGTCTGTTACAATTTAGAAGGATATGCTTGGTTGTAAGTTGTACTTTGCATGTTGGGCACACTGGGGCACCCTCCCCTTTTAACAGGTACAAATGGGTAATGTGGGTGTGCCCAATACGCAATCTGGCGAGTATTACTTCTTCTCTTCTAATACTTCTGTGGCCATCGGCCACTCTCCAATAACTTCTTGTATTTCATGGAGCTTGTTTTGAGTCAGATTGTCCCATGATTTCTGCCATTTGTCTAATATAAATTTGTTTATGGTTGGTTTCAGATCTGTATATGGGATTTTAGATTTGCTCATATGTGTCTGAAGTGCCTTTCTTGCGGCTTTGTCTGCCTTTTCATTTCCTTGGATACCAATGTGACTTGGTATCCAGAAGAATATAATGTTATTATTTTCAGAGAGGGTGTTTAGTTTGTTTAGGAGCTTCGTGATCAGAGGAGATGATGTGTTTTTGTTATGTAGTGCTAATAGGACTGATTTAGAGTCCGTGTATATAATAAATTTGGAAGCTTTGTGATTTGCTATGATATTCATAGCTAGATCAATGGCTGTAGTTTCTGCACTGTAGATTGAGGCTTCATTTGGTAGGCGTTTTAAGGATTCTTGTTTTTGAGAAATAGCGGCACAATCAACTTTTTTCCTTGTTTGGATCCATCTGTATAGATGTGATAATGATCTGGTTTGCTTCTTGTATGACATCTCACATAAAAAAAATTTTAAAAACACCTGTGTCTATGAAATATCACAAGCAAGCATGATATTCATAGCTAGATCAATGGCTGTAGTTTCTGCACTGTAGATTGAGGCTTCATTTGGTAGGCGTTTTAAGGATTCTTGTTTTTGAGAAATAGCGGCACAATCAACTTTTTTCCTTGTTTGGATCCATCTGTATAGATGTGATAATGATCTGGTTTGCTTCTTGTATGACATCTCACATAAAAAAAATTTTAAAAACACCTGTGTCTATGAAATATCACAAGCAAGCGTGTAGTAGTAAAAGAAAAACAGACAATTGGATTAATTTTGTTTATTTAAAAAATTAACAAAAGCTGGAAATGTTGAGATGATAAGTCTTTCTTCGCTCGGTGAAGGTGTGGGGTTGAAAGTCCGTTTCTTTGGTCGGCAGATTCAGGTGTGGGGTTAAAAGTCTGTTCTTGGCTGACAACTTGGTTCTGTGTGACGCAAGAGTATGGCGTGGGTCGGATGTTCGGTAGTCACTTGATCTTGCCCTGGTAGGAGCAATGCTCTGTGCCAATGCCGATCATCAACTACCTTATCGACTTTAAGTCAGCTGTTTTTATATTTATCAGTAGACTCGAGAAACACTTTGAAAGGTTCTTTGAGGAAAATTTATGATTCATTGAAAAACATTAAATAGGGGATATTTTTAATTGTTTATAAAATTTGTTTTTCACCCAGAAGCCTGTGTGGAGCCTATGTGCAGAACACTTGTTTTGTTCATTTCATTTCAAGCTACTGTCAGGTCAACATCCATTTGATCTTACATTTCTCAGTAACTTAGGTTCCATTCCAAAGTTTTTTGTTTTTCTTTTTAATTTGTTTTGTTGGTGAATTTGTGAATCAAGAGTGATATCTATTTCTGTTATGACATCTATATTAGCTAGATGGGAAACTAAAAAAAAAAAATTATCAATGACTCAAATGCACACTTCTCAATTTCTGCATATGCATCTCTTTGCCTGCTGGCTTTTTATAGACAATTTATGGCCTGTAGCGATTGTCTGTCCCTGCTGGGATGGACTTGGGCCCAGAAGGGTTATCTTCCGTTACTGCAAGGTTTTTCGCCAATAGGTGGCTGCGTATTTAAACAGCAGTCCAGGAATTCTCACTCTCTTTCTCTTGGTCTGGCAATCACTAAACATGAGCTAGACACTTGATGTCTCTGTACTTTAAGTGGTGGGCATTGTCCCCCCAACTCAGTAAGTGACTTCCTCATGAACTTTCTTTTACTTCAAAAGGAACTTAGTCCTATCTGTTTTTGTAGCTATTTTGTGTATCTCCCCATTGTATTTTCACGTGTGTCCTTTGTCTATTTGCTCAGACAATAAAGTCTGTATTGTTATGTTTTACTTCTTTGTCCGAAATATTTCAAGTACATATGTACCTACTAATGTATTATAAGAATTATACATCCTATTCTTATAGCCTTTTTAATCATCCAAACATTCAGGTTTGTTAACTTAAACTCCTACATGTATTAGTTACCCTGTAGGCTGTAAATTTGGTATTGTTTTGTAGGGTTATGATGATTCTATACCAAAATCCCATTATGATTTTAAAAATCATGTAAATAATGATTTTCCTAAAGATGGTAAAATTAAATCAAAGCAAAAATATCTTAATTTCAAGTGACACAATCTCACAAAAAATTATGTACACCCCAAATTAAACTTGATGGGTTTTCTTGTTAACTTTCAGTTCTGTTAAACAATAAAATCATGTTACAATCAAACATTTTTTATTTGCACTTCAGAAAATGCACCAGTCTTTAACATTGAATGGCATAAAAAAAAAAAACTTTTATTTGGAGAGAGAAAAGAATTTTAAACCTGAAGAATAATCAAAGTTCCAATTACCGTCGAATTGGGAAGACATGGCAACAAACGGTTGTAACCCAATACAAACCCGAATAGTCGCAAGGTCTACTGCAGAATGACAGGGTATTTATTAAACTACACTATATCATTCAAATTAAGCAGCCAATCAGAACTCAAGGAATGGAATCACCCAAATTCATGAATGGATCATTCTTGATTTCTATATATACCAACATTCTTGGAAACTGCTTCAGTTGTACTTGGTTAGCTGCCGTTATTCAAACCAACAGTAGACTAACTGACCTCAATAAAACCAATAACTTCTCTTTGGAGTAACAAAATGCATTGTGGAAAGTGAAGCTAGAAAATTAAATTTTGTTCTACTGGCCTATATTGGTGCTAAGGTTAGCAAGCTAGTCTCGCAGATCTATTACTACCTAATAGCAAGTTAGATCCTCACTGGATGCCCCATGTCACATCCTAATAATGGCAAACGTGTTAAAAAAGAAAGGGCGTCCCATCGTACCATGGTGTAATGGTTAGCAAGTTGTCTCGCAGATCCATTACTACTGAATAGCGAGTTTGATCCTCACTGGATGCTCCATACTTGGCATCTTGCATCACATCTTACCCGCAGCGAACGGATTGAGTAAATACCTACTGTCTGAGCTTGAGAGATGTGTTCCACCCTAGGGATGCTGTGACTAGGCATGTTGGTTTTCAGACCTATGACTAACCAGAAAACATCAACCGATTTTTTTTTTACCAACTCTCAGACTGTATCTTAATGTGTAGTTAGTGCTTTTTTTTTTTTTTTTTTTTTTTTTTTTTGCTTTCTTACAAGCTTAAAACCGAAACAAAAATTGAAAACTCAGTACAGACTAATTAAATAGGAAGAGGCTACCCTGCCGGTCCTGGTCAAATAGACAAATTTGCTTTTAGGCTTATTATGCCGGTCCTGGTCAAATAGACAAATTTGCTTTTAGGCTTATTATGCCGGTCCTGGTCAAATAGACAAATTTGCTTTTTATGCTTATTATGCCGGTCCTGGTCAAATAGACAAATTTGCTTTTAGGCTTATTATGCCGTCCTGGTCAAATAGACAAATTTGCTTTTAGGCTTATTATGCCGGTCCTCGTAAATTTCAAGCTAGCATCCAGGCTTTTCACGTTTAACGTCTAATTTTAAAAGGTAATCTAAGAATTTTTATTTTACATTTATATTTTGTGAAGGATAAAGCTACAAAATATTCTTTTAAATGAAAATATAGATACTGTTAATGAGTTTGTGATCAAACGTGAATAAATTAAAGGACACGATGAAGGTAAATTTGACTATCATGAATTTTTTCCTAAGTGGAAAAATGGCATTTTCCACTATCAATTGTTAAAACATAAAATTGTAACCTTAGCCCTAACCATAACCCCAACCCTAACATTACCTTTGATAAGGAAATACGTTAAACGTGAAATACCCGGATGCTAGCTTTAGTTTTAGTATGATTTTACTGTATATCAACCTCGGTGGGTTATTTAATGCCGTCAAAGTTTTGAAATAAATTCATTCTTAATGGATACTCATTTTTTTTTTATAAACACATTTTTATATTTAACCCATAGATGGGACCCTAACAGGTACTACCACTCCGGGTCAGGCTGGACCTGGGAGCAATAGTGATGAAGGGGTGCTCCACATTCCCCAGACCTCCAGAACTGGAACCTCACCATCAGATAGTTTAACATCATACCTAGGACATGAAGAGCCTCAGCCACCGCCTTCTAGCACCAATATGATAACTAGGATTGGGACAATCATATAGGTGCTAGGGCTTGATATGACCAGCCAACTGTTCTGAGGGTGCCTCTCCGACCGCCCGTCTAGCCTAAGTAAGGGTCTAAGTGGAGAGTTGCATGTCATGGACTGATCATCCACCAGGATTCCGTCCCTAAGCATCATGGGTCGCTACCCATGGCCAACAGGTGGCCCCATTGGAGGGGGGGGTCTTACCCATCTGCAGAGGTGCAGTCGGTGTATCCTAAAGCCCCAGCCCTGTCGGCTGGGGCTTTAGGATACACTGCTAGCTTTTAGAACCAGTCTATTCGGTATTTTACATTTAGGAGAATCTTTTTGTATCTTTATCCTTCACAAAATATTTTTAACATTACTTGCTAGGTATCAACAAAACGGTCACGTGATCAGTTTAGGCCATCTTGAATAAAATGGAAATAAATATTTCCGAACTTTGTTTATCAAACATCTCGTAAAAAACAATTAACAAGAGTTGTTACAAAGAAAAACAGTTAATTCAAAGATCAAATTATCCGACTGGGAAAAATTACATCGTTATCTTAAAAAATAAATAAACCTATCCATATTACATGCAAAAGGGTAATTTTCAGGCCACAATTTAGACAGAAAAAATTACATATTATTACCCTCTTACGATTATATATCTAAATATGGCTAGCTGTATTGGACATATTTTTTTTAGCCAAAATTTACTATTAAAATGAATCAAATCTTTAAAAACTTTAATATTAAAATTTACTATTAAAATGAATAAAAACTTGAAAAAATTTAATATTAAATTAAAATTCAGTGAAATTGACTTTAAAAAAATGTATTCAGTTTTGGTATTAATTTTTTAAATCGAAAATGAAATAAAATGAAAATTTGAATATTTTTTCTAAGAGAAAAACTGATAAAATAATTAATATATACTTACTTTTTATTCAAATAGGTCGAAAAAGTTGAAAAAGAATTTTTTACGCTAAGAAAAACAAATAGTTACTGAGAAGCATCTCGTCTCTTTGTAGAATCACACATTACTATTCAACAATAAAAATTACAAATTCTTTTAAAAATGTTAATATAGCGTGGATCGGACCAATTTTTGGTTCACCTGAATTCTAAAATTCATATTTAAATATCCGTGAAAAATTCAATATTTTCACGCAGAAAAAAAAAATTATTTAATTTATTTTATGCAGAAAAAAAATATTTAAGCACACAAAAGATTGAAAATCTCTTAAAAATTAATTTCTTAAAAAAAAGATTTTTTTTGACAACTTAATAGAATATAGTACATACCAATTAAAAAAGCACAAAAAATGTTTTCAAATAATAATATTATGACATTTTTTTGCACTTTTTATTTCCGATTTCATTAATTTTTCCTAAAAAAAACAAAAAAACTACTGCATTGTATGTTATACAATTTCTTTGATATAGTTATTCAGACCCTTATCTTTATAGAAAAAAAGTAAAAAGTTTTCTGACGGGTCATTTTTTTTTTTATCTCATAAAATAAAATAGGTCGGGGGGATAGACCTCGTAAAAAAAATATTTCCCCTAATATATTTTAAGAAAAAACTATTTCAGATGTATTTACATCCAAAGGTAAACATTTATGCAAATTTTCGTGAAAATCAGATTATTAATTGATTTTTCATAGATTCTATGACATAGAATTAAAAAAAAAACTCTTATTGTAACTAGTTTTTAGCTACGTTAAATTTCAGTTGATTTAACATGCAAAAATGAAAACATTGTTTTTCAATCATAATTTTCATTATTTCCGTAAGCTGATTTTTTTTTTAAATCATCAGGAGTTTGTTTAATGTTTTTTCTTTCGGATGGAAAAAAAATTTTCTAGAAAATATTAATTTTTCTGCAACTTTCATTGTGTTAAATATAGGGGTAAAATTGGTGGTACCTATTACTTGCATTCATAATAAAATATTTTAAGCGACAATAAAATAAGCATAAAAGTAGGTTTGTTTATTCGACTAGGACAGGTAGGGTAGCCTATTTGAATTAAATATAAATAAATGTTTAAAGAAATTCAGCAATATTTCTCATTAACACTACTAAAAAAAAAAGTTGAGAAGTGGCTTTGCATCATGACATAACGTGGTCATTATTATGTAACTTTAGGCGCGAAAAATATCTTTAAAAAAAAAAAAGATATCAAAAAGATTCTTTTTTAAAAATGGCCCTTTTTTATTATTTACTATCAAAAATACTTTCTTCGCTAGAATAAGCAATTTAATTTTTTTTTTTTTCTATTTTAAAACATTTGTGTATGCAACAGGAAATTAAAAATTAAGACGTTGTTTAATTGAAATTGAAACAAGTTGTTGAAGAGAGAATGCTGGAGTAATTAAGATTTTAAATGTACCAGGGTTTTTTTAACACATTAAAAACTTGGGGTGCATATTAATAAATTTCTAAATTTTATAAAATATAATAAAAAAGTAAAAAAGATGAATAGAAAAAATTACGTAAGTAAACAGTGAAATACCTCCGTAGTTAAAATCAACATGTTGTTGATTTATTACATTCCATTGATTGTTTTAAATTAGAATATGAAAGCATAAAATACAATTCCCCTTAAAAACAAACAAAACATTAAAACTTTAGAAATACATACCTTTTGTATTTTTCATTGTCTTTTTTGTTCGCCGACTTTGCAACAAGAAACACGTGCCGAACTTTTCTATATTTTGATACAAACCGCGAAATTATAGCTGTCATGAAGCAATCCGGTGTAAAGTCAAAATAGTCACCAGTTAAAAAAAAAATAAATAAAATCAAGGGGTCAGGTGTTGCCTGGAGGGGATGACCCGTGGGATCACGCTGATATTAATCTCTGACCGGTCCAATGGCCGAAGCCACTGGACACAGGGTTCCAAAATGCTCGACTTGTCACGTGGAAAGCACCGATACCCAGTAGATCAGCAAAGTTAAGCAGCAATGAGCCTGTTCAATACTTAGATGTGTGACCCTTAGGTACCACCAATTTGCCCCTGTGCAATTTACCCCCTACATTTAACACAATGAAACTTGCAGAAAAATTAAATACTTTCTTGAAAAAAATTTTCCATTCGAAAAAAAAAAAACATTGAACAAACTCCTGATGATTTTTTAAATTTTTTATCAGCTTACAAAAAAAATGAAAATTATGATTGAAAAACAATGTTTTCATTTTTGCACTGTTAAATCAACTGAAATTTAACGTAGCTAAAAACAAGTTACGATAAGAGAATTTTTTAAAAATTCTATGAAAAATCAATTAATGGTCCGATTTTCACGAAAATGTTTACCATTGGATGTAAATACATCTGAAATAGTTTTTTTTCTAAAATATATTAGGGGAAATATTTTTTTGCGAGGTCTATCACCCCCCCCATTTTATTTTATGAGATAAAAAAAAATGACACGGAAAAAAAATTTTGCACTTTTTTTTCTATAAAGATAAGAGACTGAATAACTATATCAATGAAATTGTATGAATGTACGAGGTGTAGTTTTTTTTTAGGAAAAATTAATGAAATCGGAAATAAAAGTGCAAAAAATGTCATAATATTAATATTTGAAAACATTTTTTGCTTATGTAATTGGTATGTACTATATTCTATTAAATTGTCAAAAAAAAATTTTTTTTAAGAAATTAATTTTTACGAGATTTCCAATCTTTTGTGTGATTAAATATTTTCATTTTCTGCGTGAAATAAATTAAAAAAATTTTTTCTGCAGAAAAAAATCGATTTTTTCACAGATATTTAAAAATATGATTTTCAGATTTCAGGTGAACTAAAAGTTGGTCCGATCTGAGCTCAGAAGTTTGTTTTTCTTTGTTCAAAAATGTTAAATAAAATAATTTTTTCGCTATTAGAATACAAAGTAAGTATACAGGATTATTTTATCAGTTTTTTCTTAGAAAAAATATTCAAATTTCATAATTTTCATTATTTTCCTAAGCTGAAATTTTTTTAAATCATCAGGAGTTTTTAGAATGTTTCTTCTTTCGAATGCACAAAAAAATTTCTAGATAATATTTCAAGATAAAAAAAAAGAATATCTTAAAATCGTTGAAAACAAATAATCTGTTATTGAATATGCACAAGACAAAAATGTAAATTAGAGCTATCCATACTTTTACTGGTTAATCGTAAAAGGGAAATAATTTGTAACTTTTCTGTCTATATACGGTCTGAAAATTACCCTTTCGCATGTAATACGGGCAGGTTTGTTTATTTTTTAAGATAAAGATTTAATTTTTCCCAATCGGATAATTTGATCTTTGAATTAAATTTTTCTTTGTAACAACCCTGTACGATCTTTTTTTTATGAGATTTTTGATAAACAAAGTTCGGAAATATTTATTTCCGTTTTATTCAAGATGGCCTAAACTGATTGGTGGTACCTAGTGACCCTTAAGCAACGACAAGAAGTGTAATCAAACTGAGGTCAGTGTTTGTGTGTTTTTGGCCAAATTAAAAATACAAACAAGACAAAATTAAATCAAAAAATGTAATTTGATTATATGTCAAAGATGTAGATATGAATCTTTGAATTTTATATATTTGATTTTCTACAGCAACATTCAGGTTATTTTTACAATATTATCCGTCATTTTATCTTTCGTTTTATAGCCGAACAATGAACAATGTTCGCTAACATTGTATTACTTTAGCTCGGCATGGCCAAAATTTTCATACGACACCACCTTGCCCTTTCTTTAAATTTTTATAAAATTTTGAATTGTTACTTATTTTAACTTTTTCTTAAGAACAAGAGCCTAGACTTGCAAATAGTTTTTCTATATATTTCTTAATTATAACAATTATTGTTATTAAGAAATTACAATAAGATAAATCTCGTTAAAAAGAGCACATCTTCAAAAGAAAAAAAAACGACAAAAATGCGCCATTTTGACAGATACAGATTTTAATTCATAAAAGATTCTCCGGTTTTAAAGACCGTAGTAAAACAAACAATTTTATATGTTTTTTTTTTTATTCTTCCTCTTCATAATACAGCAAAAATTATGTTCAGTTTCACTCATTTTTTCTGAATTTTGTTGAATTTTAATTCATGGGGGTTAACACATGAAATTTAGTCATACCTACTTAACCACTGATAAAAGTTGCTGGTATAATTTTATAATGTAGGCGTCTACAAAGGTTTAGCGCGAAAAAAAATTCTAAAATCAAATAAATTACTTGTTTACAATTTGGTGTCGGTTCAGTGTTTGTTCTAGAAAAAATGCAAGAGATGGCCACAACAAATGATGTCACACGTCCTTGTGTAAGTTATAGAAAGGCTATCTTTTGGTTTTTGATTTTATTTAAAATCAAAAACCAGACAACATAAAAAAACAAAATTTAAAAAATTAAGATGATTACATATTAAAGAATGTATTTGATTTTTTTTGATAAAGATTTTGGTCTAGGCTTTCAACTTAAAACTAGTGTTCATATTGTACACAATACATTATGATGTCATACTTTATTGTGTATATTTTTCGCATTCCGATGAATTCTAAACTGGTGCAGACAACAACCAAATAAACAGTAACAGATATAAAAGTAAGATTAATAAGAAGACTGCAGATATAGCTGTTATAAGGAAAGGTACACAAGGCGAATATATTTATATATTCGGGTTAATAACTTTTATTGGTGCAATATATGAAATGTAAGTTAAGTGTTCAAAGTGTTTGTGTAAGAGTTCGTGAAGTTCATAGTAAAGTTGCCAAGATTTTCGCTCGGCAGGAAATATTATATAATGTATGAGACAAAGGTACTTAGCTCTGGTGGAATTGTATTCTGTAATTGTTTTTGTTGCAGTCTGTGAGTTGCTAGAACTTACCCCTGTGGGTGCCTAGACTGATGATGCTGACCTTAATTCGGCCACTGCAAAAAACTGTTTCGACCGCGGTGCCTGCAGATTCTGTTCTGAAGATTTAGGGCTCTACCCCTGGCGTCTGGACTTCCAGGAACTGATTAAGGGGCAGATAACCCAAATTTTCGATAACAGACACCAATTCTAAACTGAGCTTGAGTAAATAGCAACAAAATTTACCATTGTTATATCAAGAGGAATTACAGGTTAGTAGGGAGCTCTTTAAAATCTCCCAGTGGCAGGCAAATAATTTTGGATGCAAGAAGACAAAAACAAGTTGGAATATAAAACATATATTAAAAAAAGTAAAAAAGGGTGTTGCAAATTTGGGGCATTGTGAAAAGACTTATCTTGCTGAGTTAAAGTTGTTTAAGTCTAAGTCAATTACTGGTTTCACTGATGTGGATCCCTGGCTATTTTTATTCTCTGTTGCTACTCATGATTACTATCACCCAACTGCTAGGCTCAAACTGCCTAAGCGACTGGAGTTTGGTTGAATATATGTCTAAATTCCACATATCCACAGATCTGACCACCCAGATGCTCAGCCATTAATTTCATCCCAGACTTTTTGTCTATGATTTTCCCTTAAGATTAAACAATTACTTTTTAACATTACTTAATATTCCGACCATTATTTTCTCAAAAAAGATTTTCTCATAAAAACAGCATTTCCTCTTAACACCGGTACCTAAAGATATTAGCTCTAAGTGGCTTAAACTTCATGGTGGCCGTTCAATTCTCTTAAACATTACTGCCCATCTTTTGTGTCCGTAAAGGACATCCCCACCCAAACACACATGCCCAGGCCCACACATTCTATTTTATTTATTTTTTTATCTGACCATGTTCCACTCAACCATAGTGTCACATAGGTGAACTTGTTACTATTTCTCTTGTTGGTGAGTGGGTGTAATATTGGATTTAGTGAATCAGGAGATATCTAGTTAACTCTTAAAGTCCTATACCACCTATTCCACCTGGCAGATCTTATTCGTTTCCTAATCCACCCCAAACAATAGCTTTGTTTAAATGTAATATTAAACATATTAGAAGCTTTTGATTTAAGGGAATAACAGGGTAACTTTAGATGCAATGTCATTTTTTAGCCATTTTTTATATATCCTTATAGGAATGCTCTGGACTTAGCAAAATTCTCAACAGGATGTTAAGAGTTAATATTCGCTCCTGCCTCAAAAAACTCGCTGGTGGTTGCTGAAAAAAATCACCAGCTACGATTGAAGTCCATAGCCAAAGCAGTGTCATTTTTAAAAAAAACAACCAACTTAGGTGTTTTTCCCGAAAAACCCAACCCCAACCCTAACCCTAACCCCCTAGTTAAAATTAACAGTTTTATTACAAATTTGTGGTTCTGTTTTTTTCTGTATACAGGTGACCAGAAAAAACAGAGCCCAAATTATTTTCCCATTAACTAACCCTAAACCCTAACCCTAAACCTAGTTTTTTTTTCAAGTGACACCGCTTTGGCTACAAACTTCAATCGTAGTGGGTTTTTTTTTTCAGCAGCCACGGCTAGCGGTTTTGAGACAGGAGGCCGGGGCGAACTCGCGAATATACCCAATATCTTTATTTCTGTTATATAACGCCATCAATAAGGGATGGTATTACATGCGTTGATCCATATGCGCACAAACAAGTTTTTTCATTTTGCAAAAATCACAGGTCGGCAAACAAGTGGGTATTCTCCGGCCATTAGGTGAACTATTAACATTTGTATTGTTGGTGAGTGGGTTTATTGGTTTATGAATTTGTGAATCAAGAGATATCTTTATTCTGTTACTAACACCATCAATAAGGAGTGGTATACAGTGTAATACAACAATTTCAATCAAGTGTTGACCCCCATTACCCAGCATAAGCAGGTAAATCAGCTAGTAATGTGATATACATCAAGTAACATTGATCCTAGTAGCAGTTTAATTTCACTTAACTACAACATGTCTTATGATACTGATTATTAAAATAACTACAGTTATTATATTAGTTAGTTATTATTTTAACTATTTTATAACTGGTGAAAGGAAAAATGGCCAACAAAAAAAAAACAAAAAAACATTCACTGTGGTCGGTTGGGTCATGGTAGAAAATTGTAATCCGCACACTATCTTAAGGTTTAAAGTACATATGTTGATTTAAAACGGTGTTCTTCATACCCGAACATGTTCCTAAAAGATTTTTAAGTTGATACATATACATATTATACTTTGCCTTAGTCCAGTTGATAGAGTGTCCGACTTTCAACCATAATGTTCCGTTCGATACTATCTCTTGCCAACTCAGTGTATAAGTGGCATATGGAATCTGTGCAGTAAGGCGTGGCCTCCACCTCAAGATGCAAAAACAATCTTCCTTGGTCTAGCGCTAGTGAAAAGGATAGACTCCCTCACTGTCTGACTGATTACCGACTTTAGCCACTGCGATGGCTATTATACTTTGCATTTGAACCATTTGTACCAATTTTTTATAACTAGTATTGAAGTATTTTTGTCTAAGTCAAAAAGTAGTACATAATGCGCATCAGTAAAAAGCAAATAATATTACACATGTAATTTTATTTTAATACATTTAAACTATTTTTTCAGTCAATTTGGCTCAAAATGGCCGTATACACTGTCTGAAGATAGCGTTAAAATCCGTGTTTTGCAAAATAAATTCAATCCCCCATTGAAAAAAATTACCAAAAAATCTTTACCAAAAATCAGGGAATTATCCGATTTTAATGAAATGTTCAGTGTTTATTATCAATTAATGAATTTCATTAAAATCAGATAATCCTGATTTTTGGTAAAGATTTTTCAACGGGAGGGGGGGGGTTAATTTGTTTGTAAAAACACGGATTTTTCAACAAATTGGGGTACACCTAGAAGAATTAAGAAGAAGAAAAGAAGTTGTAAAAAAAATGTCTTTATTTAACATAAAATGAAATACATAAATTTTTTAAAAAGTAAGCACTTTAAAGGAGCACAATATTACTTTCTTAAAAAGGTACTTTTCTGTTCAACTCCCAAAAGTTAAATGCTAGAAACACAAGTGCTAAAAAAAACAAAAAAAAAAGAAAGAAAGAAAAAAACATGTAAATAAAAGAAAAAAAAACAAAACAATTACAAACAGAAACTGGCAAAATAACATTAAGCAATAAACTTCTGTGTTGGTTTTAGAGTTACTAAATTATTGAACTCATCATAGTGTAAAAAATATGCACCTGCTAAAGCACCGGGGGTTGGGGGGCGGATTCTCCACTAAATTGGCTAACGATTAGATTTAAAATAAAATCGTCAGTATTCAAATCAATAAAAGATGGGTTTTTGTGAAAGACATTTTTCCTCAAATTCTGAAGACAGATTTTTTTTTTTTAAATATTTTGTCATGCATCCCACCCACCATCTCAATCATTTTGTTAATTTGACTCCCTTATGAAGGTGTAGGTAAATGATTTTTATATGTTTTAAAGATAATTCCATGGAGAATTAGATTTGGTTTACATTTATTTAAACGGTTTGTTTATTTTGTTCGTATATTTCATGTATTGGAATTTTGAATGATTTATTAAGACTAATCATCTTCACACTCTTATTTACATTTATTATTTTTCCACATACTGTCAGATTTATTTCAATTTTTTCCTACATATATATGTATATTAATAAAAATTTTCTCTATATCCAGCTCAAATTAAGTTAATTCTTAACAATTAATTAATTTTAATTGACTAATGTATATGGTCAAATTTTGAACACCTAATTATAGGTGCAAAACAACAACAAAAAATTAAATGGCATCAAAATGTACATAAGTAAATTTTGCAAGGTTGAAATCCAAACAATTAGGAAGACAAAGACTGCGGTTCTCAACCTTTTTTTTTTTTGGTCCCATGCACTGTTTTCGCGATACATCAGAATATCATACCTGCCACCCAAGATTGTTCTTAATTAATAGGCTGCTTCAATTCTATGCAGAAAATTATTGAAAAACTTACTTTTTCTACTACCAGGGCTACTTGGGCATTGCCGGATTTTAAAAAGTTAAAGATAAATCTCTTATCTATATTTGTATATAAATTAATAAAAATTATCTTTTATATTTTTGTTTTATCTTTTATTCTGTATATATTCTTATTTTTAAGTTTGTTTATTTTTAATTATTATTATATTATTATTATTTATTGTTGTTTATACTATATTTGTCTTTTATTTGCCTTTTTATTTTTATGATGCCTTAGTTTTAAATAAAATAAAAAAGAAACTGTTACAATAATTTCTTTTCAAGGCATTTATTTATTTTTTTTACTTATTTGTTTTCATTATTTAATTTCTAAGGTTAATAAAAAAAAAAAAATTCAGGTTAACACTTTTTATTTTTTAGAGTTTAAAGATAACGGTGTAGATTAAACTCTCAATTTTTTAATTAATGGAAAAAATACGAATAAATAAATTGTCTGATTAGAATAAAAAAAATATTTATCTATAATACTTTTTTAGTGTGTTATTTTTTTTTTGTTTTGTTTTGTTTATGGTGTGTGTGTGCGTCGTTTTCATTGCATGATATTTTTTTTTACACAAGATTAATAAAACCTTTTTCTTGAATTTTATTAACATAAAAGAACACGTAGTATAACGCCTCCTATCATCCATACTTTCGAAGAAAGGCACATGACTCATCAATGATAGATCTTAACATTGCAATTTTAAAAAAGTAATCTTTTTTTTTTTTATTTTTTGTTTTAAATCAAGTCAAAAACCAAAAGATTAAAGAAAAAAACAATTGAGCAAAACACATCTTTCTTTCTTTTAAAAAAAAAATACTGTTACTTTTCAGTTTAATATTTTACAATGGGATAGATATAACAAGCTCAAATAGATGATAGATAAGAAAGATAATGAGCTGAATATTATAAAAAGATATTTAATAGCCTCTGAAAAAATTATATATATGTTTTAAAACCGAATGTTAAAATCCTCCGACTATAGTTTCACACAGTAGCGAATCTTCAGGGAGTTCTTATTATATTATATATATTTGTTTTTTTAGAATCATAGTTGGATAAAGATATATTATATTTACAATGAACTGGAGCGCACTGAAACTAATTTATTGTGAAGCGTATAGGTTATAACCTTGCTTCAAGTGTACAACCGGTATTTCATTATATAATGGTATTCAGAACCATAGTTGCTATATAGAAGTATGGGGCCTCTATACAATAAATATAGGGTCACAGTGGTTTTTTAACTCCTGGCCTCGGGTAGATCTCAGGTTGTATAGACCCTATAGTAAAATAAAGGGTCCACTGATGAGATTGGCTAAGACCACAAGTAGGTGTGTATATATACATATATATAATATATATGAGAAGAAAAAATGATATAAAATCCGACAGTTGTAATTAAGTATAGGTTTTGAAAAAACAAGTTAAGTCAAAAATTGACTTACAGAAAAGTCAAGGCTAAAGCATTTTGGTTTTTCAAACCATCAACAGGGTCACTTGGTTAATATGTTAATATATATATAATATAATATATATATATATATATAATATATATATATATATTATATGTGCTGTTGTGTGTGTGTGTGTGTGTGTGTAGTGTGTGTCAGTGCGAGAGGAAAATGAAAAACAATAGTTGTTAAGATATTTATAAATACTAAACCATCTTCACAACTTTTATTTTTTCATATT
>JALAJA010000972.1:0-18794 GCA_023376005.1 Doryteuthis pealeii
TAAGTATGTTTATGTAAAAATTAATAAAATTCGAAGGCAACACAATGCGTAAAAAAATAAAGGCAAAAAAGATGTTTTATTATGTCTAATCGATTTCAAAGCAAGAGCTTCATCCTCAGAGTTTTATTTTCAGAAATGACGTGCTTATAACGTTTTTTTATTTTGTGGTTATTAATTTTCTCTTCTTATTTCCTTTTTCCTCTCCTTTTTTCCTCTCTTCTTCTCTCCTCCTTTATGAATGGGCGAATAATGTAATTCTTATTTCTCTCTTTTTTCCTTTTTTTAAAAGTTTGTTGAGAACAAGGCTGACATCCGTAAGATGTTGCAATATGTTGCGACCGTGTGGAGATGTCAAAATTTTTTTTAAAAACAAAAATGACAAATAAATAAACCGTAATAGAAATTTTTTTTTACATACTTAGCTTTTTGTTCACTTAACCTTTCCTTTCGTATTCTTTCTTCCCTCCCTCTCTTTCTTTTTTTTTGTGTTATTCTCTTTTTTCTTTTTCTTTTTATCCCCTTTGTTCTCTAATTTAAATTATTTTTTAGTAAATAAGTAAATAAAAGATTATCTTAATTATGATTAGTATGATAGAAAAAATAAATAATTCTTTTTATTATTTTTTTTTAAGAAAATATCTTTTATGAGTACTTTTTTCCTTTTTCTTTTAAACTTAAATAGATTAAATATTATATTAATTATATATTAAAATATCATATAATAATTACATATTAGGATTGATGCAAAAATTCAAAACCAATAAAACAAACCAATTCTCCTTTTAAATTTCAAATAGATGTTAAATATTATAAATCAAATATTTGAATTTACAAAAGGGCATAATGTTTTTGGCTTCAAATTATATATTTTATTTAACTATTTTTTCATTCTTTTGCTGTTATTATTCATTCTTTTTTTTTTTCCTTAATATTTATTAATAGTTCTAGACTGACCGTAATCCTTAAGGAGGGTATTTATGGTTAAAGAAATTGGTGTCATGTTTAAAGAAATTAATCTCATGTTAAGGCAGTAATAAGTATTGTCAATATTGTTAAATTAATCGTAATTATTTTAAAATATTTTTTTATTTTATCTTTTTTTTATCCAACCATTCCATCACCATATATCGTCTAGAGATGTCATCCTAGTGGCAGTTTACTTTCCGTGGTGTGTGAGAGTGTGCCTCCTCAGAAGTGCTCTCTCATAAGCGTGGGGCGTGGGCGAGTGAACAATGTGAATACTCTTCTCCATGTATGGTACGTGGAGTGATAGTGCGGTAGCGACGCCAGGTGTCAATAGTTAATATAATTATAGCTCTCCTATAGTATCTTTTATCAGCGCACGCTCAGTATGTGCTTGCGATAGTGGCGTTTAAATCTCTCTGCGCTCTGAACCGCCCACTATAATACATATTTTATGTGGAAATATGTATACTAAAAAAAAGAAGAAAAAAGGCTATTATGAAACGTGTAATTTCATGTTTACCGTGTATTCGAGTTTAATTCTAATCTATTGATAGTTGGTAGGTAAAATTTATGATAGGGAAATTAACATATATATGTGGAAAACATGTGTACTAAATAAACTAAAAACCTATATATGGAATGTGTAAATAGTAATTATTGTTATTCTGCTGTTTAATTCTAATCTATGTTATATTAGGACCTAATTTAGCTTATGAATAAACTTTCTCTAATTCTGAAGATTTACCAATTGTTGCGTATTATAGCCTCTATCCTATAACTGCTAGACAACTCATAGCAAGGAGACCGCAGAAACAACGTGAGTGTTAATGCATGCATTCCTACAAGGCGTGCTCTGTCTATACAGGCGGGTAGGAGTACGAAGACGTCGCACGCGGTAGCTCGCGACGCTACCATCTACAGTTCGAAGACAATAGCCATACGTTATACGCGAAGATTCAGTCAACCACACAAGCATATATATTCGTAAAAAACATATGTACGTCATTTCTGAAAATAAACTCTTGGGATGAAGCTCTTGTTTGAAATCATTAGACATATAAAAAGAAAATCTCTTTGTTGTCCTTTATTTTTACGCATTGTTTGCCTTTCAATTATTATTTTATAATATATATATGATATATATAATATATATATATATATATATAAATATATATTAACCCACGTTATGGGCTCTCGAGCACAAAATCACCTCCTCAATTTCAAGTTAGTCATTAATCTTAAAAACTTATAGAATATGTTTATAAATATTGGTGACATCACATACATTTACTCAAAACATATTCATTTTCCCACCAGCATAATCTCTGTTGCACCATCCCACTGGCTAAAGGCCAGTGAAATCAAACATGACTTTCAACAAGCTCCTGCTAAAGAGATGGAATTTGTCCACACGCATCGCCAGAGAGTGAGTATCTTTATATATATACACAATACATATCTTTTACTCTCTCACCTTGGCGGTTTACTTGTGCACACGCAGAGGGAGCTTGTCTCCACATTAGTGCACTCTCATGATAAACTCTCAATATACATCACAGATTATATAACATAGAACACATCGTATACCTCCAGATACAGTCTACCATCAGGAGCTGGCGCGCGCTTCTCAATATTAGGATCACTCACTGACGGGGCACGGTTATCTCGCTCTCACTTCTTTATATATACCGGTGCTCTCGTATGGTTGCTATATATATCTCCTCTCTGTATCTATCCTCTCTCTCCATATATAAGCTCTCTCGATCTCTCAGGGCTCTCACATTATCTTTCTTACACTTATTATGTCGGACGCTCCATTCTCTCGTGGTGCGTGGTCCATCTCGCGCAGAGATCATTGCCTTAGCGCCTATAGCATTCACTCTAGCCTATGCCAGAGCGGTAGCCCGTCTCGCACGAATTCACTGGCATCGCCCGACGACAATACATAAGATAATGCTGAGAGCGTGTCTCTCAGCGATCTCTCTCTCGAGAGAGTGTCTCAGCCGGAGCGGAGAAGTGTTCCTGCTGCGTCGCTCCGTGTCCACCTCTCTAACAGTCGTGCGTAATAGCTTGCACGAGGCCATATCATGTGGAGACCTAGCAAGAACGAAAAAGAAGCAAGACATTGCCTTGCTTGCCGGGATCGAGCCCGCGTCCTCCCGCATGCGATACGCGGTCCAGACCGCGTGGCTGCTGTCTATGTAGCATGGCACGCGACGCGACCAGACACAGGACTGTTTCGGCTTAAAGCCGTCAAACTCTCATCTCATATAGTGTTGAGTCAAACGCGGGATGGTTAGGAAGTTGCAGTAGCAGGTTGACTGTGACGCGAACGGACGTAGTAATTCTTTACTGTGCATTTTTTGCAAGCTGCTAAACGAAAACGAAGAGCGTGGACCAGGGGAGTTTGGCTTGCTGGAAGACTTGGACTTGCTTGTTTTTTGGCCCGCCCCCCACTCGGCGGAGCTTGTTGATACGAACATCTATTCCTTCCCCCCATATATTCCCCTCTTTCCATAAAAGGCTTGGGCCATAGGAGCAGTAGAGTTGGGACAATCATATAGGTTGCTAGGGCTGATTGGAGGGTGCTCTCCGACCCCTAGTTAAGAGCCAAAGTGGAATGTTTGCATGTCATGAACTATCAGCAATGTTTGCAAGTAACGGGCAATGTGATATGTTGAATCACAGACACATGGAGTGTTGTTGATACCAGTAGTTGCTACAGAGCGACCTCTCCTCGATGCACAGAGTACCAATATAATGATGCCTCGAATGCTATTACGCACTCTCTCTCTCCTCCCTATTTGTTCTGAGTGCGTGGCACTCTATAACAGAGAAATACTGTAACCGCTCAGTCGTATCGATAGTGGTTAGAGGATATAAAAAAGACCTCTCTACTCTACTCCCGCAGTGGAATAGGAATTAACCAAGTCCCATGATATCGCGTCATTTAGATACGATATGGACAATATGTTGAAGTCAAGAATATTTGTGCTCATCCTGTATATATTTGATAAAATATGTCAAAACAAAATTACCTAGTCGCTACTTCAAATCTATGTTCTTTTATGATGTATACTACTTCCAAGGTGAAAATTAACGTATACATGAGCCTAATGTTCTAGATTATGTGCTCAGAATCTGCAATTTATACTATCTCCTCCTTAATACGCCGAGTCTATATATAGCTCTCCCATATCGCTCTAATCACAGCATAGACTGTCAGCATTCCTTAGCTGCTATATAGTGAGTGTGTCGTGTACTGATCTTTAATTTTGTTCCATGCCATTACAGACGAAAATATTATGGAAATAATCCCATATTGAGGAAAATCATAGATTCATTATAAACAATTAGACAATTAATTCTTACATGTTCCCTCCTGATCTTTATGATAACCTTTTTTTTTCTGTAGGCATGGATTTCACTAATTTAAATCAATTATTCTTTATCAAAGTGGGGGCGATCATTCCAAAATGGTAACTACAGGGTGATTATAAAGTTACTCCCTATTTTTAAAATCTATAATTTATTTTCTGAATCATACAAAAAAAATGAATACGAGAAGAACACATTAACAGGAGTTTTATTCAGAATTCTATATGGGCACAAGCGTTCGATCTCTAGACTTCTCAAAGCTGTTTAAGAATCGCATCAACTGATCTTCCCAGAAAGTTATTGTGGAATGGCAGAAGTAAATTCTTGATTCGTCCTTCAAGTTCTTCCAAAGTCATTGTTCATAGAGTAGGAACTTGCTCCTTCAACCAACCCCAAGAAAAAAAAAATCGAGGGTGTTAAATCAGGGCTTCTGGTTGGCCACTCATGCGGATCATGTCTACCCATCCATCTCTAAGAAAAATGGTGATTCAGCCATTCATAACAACAATAGCAAAATGTTGGAGGAAGCCATATATTAAGGAAGGATACATTAGAGAATTGAGTTTGAGTTTTGATTTTATTTAACGGCATATTAACCTCTGTGGGTCATTTTAATGCCAGGAAAAGGTTATATAGAATGTTTTTACATATGGATTTCAGTCTTTAAAAGGAGCAGTTGTCTTCCGGGTTTGGATATTTAATGAGGTCTTTTAGTTTTTTTGTCTGATAATATTTAGTCGGTTTTCTCTGAAACTGTTGTAGTTTAGGAGATGTGTTTTTCTGTATACTTTTGCATATTGGAATCCTGGGGTGTCTCCGTTTTTTTAAAAGGTTGAGGAAATGGGGATGTAAGTGTGGCCTAATACGGCAGTCTGGAGAGTCTAGACTGCTTACCCAATTACTTCTTATATCATTAAAGAATTGAGAAAAATGGTAACTGGCATATATAAAATTTATAATAGTTTTAAAATAGTGAGTTACTTTTCAGTTTACTTTTCAATCACCATGAAGATCTCTTTAGTGGATATAGCTTTCTCGTGAACATTAAAATAAAATTCCCCTGGATTTTCAATTTGGGATTAAATCTGGATGTTGCTTTCCCTGTCATTGGTTTATATGTCTTTCCTAAAGAAAGGACTTATTCTCTTTTGTTTTTGTTGACAAATTCCTATCATTCTAAAAAATGATCTTCATCACTAAAACCAATTTTTAACCAGGAATGTTCAGCTACTAGATAAAAAAAACCGTTTTGCATCTGATCTGTTATTAGTTTACTTACTGCCTAAATAAAAGACCAAGGTGAACATCCTCATAAGTATCCTAACTTCTATTTGTTGCTAGGATTAGAGAATGTGTAAGTATTCAAAAGATTTTGCGAATTGCACTGTTCGATACAATTTGAGCGAAGAGGGAGGAGGAGGAGTGGAGAGAGAGTGAGAGAGAGATGAGATGAAGAGACGAGGAGAGAGAGAGAGATTAGAGAGAGAGAGAGAGAGAGAGAGATGTGCTGAATCAAGTTTCACATTTTATCAGTTTGTGTGAGACACTGAACTGATTTTCTGTTGATTAAATTTATTGTTAAAAGCAAATGGCAATTTTTAGGGATGCCTGTACTCCAAGTTTGTATTTGTAAAAAGATAAGAGATTTGGAAAAAGATGAAGCCGAACAAAAATGAGACACAGAAATTAGAAATAAAATAAAAACTTTGAAGAAGAAAACAGGGTGGAGGCAGCAGGTTAAGTGGTGTAAAGAGTAAATAGGCCATCAAAGGCACAGAGAGAGAGAGACGAGAGAGAGAGAGAGAGAGGAGAGAGAGAGAGAGAGAGATAGAGAGGGAGAAGAGAGCCGTGGCAGAGTAGGACTGATCGTATCACGTCAACCACCTAAGAGCTGGACATGCCCATACTCGGTCCAGTCGTGATTTGTGTAAAAGATAAGTGACGCCCTCGGCATGCACCTCAGGTGTGAGAGAGGGGTAGAGAATAGATTAAATAATGCCAAACATTTTGAAAGAGAGAGAGAGAGAGAGAGAAGAGAGGAAGAGAGAGAGATGAGAGAGAGAGAGAAAGATGGGGGTGGAAAGAGTGAATGCAAAAGAACAGAGAAAGAGAAATTGAGGAAAGGTAGAAAATGTGTATGATTTCTTGTGTGTGTGTGTGTGTGTGTGTGTGTGTGTGTGAGAGAGAAGAGAGAGAGAAGAGGATGATGAGAGAGAGAGAGAGAGAGAGGCAGAGAGAGCAGAGAGAAGAGCAAGGTTTAGGAATAAAGAAAGATAATAGATAAGTTTTTTTTTAAGTTAATTTTATTTTCTAATTAATTTCCTCATATTTTTCAGACGAAATAGTTTAGTTTCGAATTAATTGCTTTCAGAGAAAATTATTCCTTTCTTTCTTCTTTCTTCTTTCTTCTTTCTTCTTTCTTGTTTTTCCTTCCTTCTTCTTTCTTCTTTCATCCTTTATTTTGCTTTATATCCTTCCTTTCTCTTTCTTTCTATTCTTTTCGTTTCCTTTCTTTCTCCATTTCTTCAGCTTTCTCTAACTTCCTACTCTTTCTTTCTTTCTTCTTTCTTCTTTCTTTCTTTTCTCTTCCATTTCTTCCATTTTCTTCATATTTTTTTTCGTGATGACTTTCATTCCCTTTTTTCCTTCCTACCCTCCTTTATTTCTTTCCCTTATCCTCTCCACATCTTCCTTACTTTCCTTCCTCATATATATCGCTCGTGGGGCGCGTGTGTCTACTGTTCCAAACAGTCTATGGTTTCAGCTCACCATGTAAATATAGCTTGCGACACTTCCTTACAGGAACTTCTTCCACACATTTCGGGCACAACACTCTCTCTTTTCACTCTGACTAGCTATGCTAAGGATTCTCTCGACTCTCTCTCTCTCGTTCAGACGCTATCCTTCGGTATAATGCGCTATGTTACGCAGCCTCTGGTATTCAATGCTCTCAATCTTCTGTCGATATATACATATATATATACAATCCTATCGTTATTTCTCTGGCGAAGCGCGCGAGTCGCGGTGGGCTCTCCTCCCATCGGTGCGAGAGGTGAGTGGGGGACCTCATAGTGGTGGGGTATCTAATAACTACCTCTCTATCTCGTAGAGACACGTTATCATCAGTGGCATATAGCGAGAGCTAAATCAAAAAGGCTGGAGGCTAATAAAATATTATAGAGATTAACAGCTATATATTATATATAAATATATATCTCTCTCTTTATCTGTTCTCGGTACGTGTGCGGGAGAGTGAGTGGTAATACAGAAAAGGACTCTCCTGTCTATATTAGGGTGCTGAGTGATCGTACAATATATCTCGTCCTCTCTCTATCACTAATATATCGATTACATTATCAGCGATCATACCGTCCACACCGTGTGACAGAGTGGACTCCTTCACAATCTCGCTCTGATATACAGTGAGCCTATCTCCCTCGCACATTGCAGAGGCTTATCCTGCGCTGATAATAAGTGACTATATACGGCTCTTCAGAGTGTCACTGATAATAGTAATCACAAATATACTGTCTTTAGGTTTCATAGCTAAGTATTCGTAGTCGAGTCACTACTAATCGAGTAACTTAGTCATTTACGTGGAGAACTGGGCGCGTCGACTCTTATTATCATATATCCTGTACAAAAAGTTATAACTATATATACTCTCGGCGAGTGGTGCGGGTGCGCTGATTGTCCTCTTGATCATTTCTCTCTCCTTCCAACTCAGAGTGGTTCGACTCGAACAGTGACACAATGTCTATCTCGTCGAGTGCGAAGCGTGAGTGGAGCGAGAGCGTCGTAGACACGAGTGCTATGTTGTCTACAATAGTATCACTCGTCTACATTATATATATTGTTCATACCAGCGTGCTTCCTCTCGTATCTCCTTCCCTCTCGCGCTTTTCAAGAGCTATCACTCCACATGCGTGATCATATCTCAGTTGATACTCTGCGATTCGCCCCGCATACCACATATATAGTCTGCATCGGCTATGGATACTGTTATATAGAATATATATACTTTCTAACTCTCTCCCAGCAAATACCGTTCTCGAGTTTTTTTCTTTTCATAACGCGTTGTCTTTCACTGGAATTTAGAGCGACAGCAAGTTCTCAGAACTCTTCTAGCTGATCTTAACAATGTTGCTGTTTGATGGTCTGTCTTCTCTGCCGAAGTTTTCAATTCCGTCGTCTTTTTCCAAAACGTTTCAATGTTACAACTTCTATCACCTTGTCCACAACGTTTCATTTTTTTGACTAGCTTCTCTCTGGCAAGGTACAAGCATTTGTCTATTTTTCGTTTTCTTTCATTTTTCACTCTGTTGACCGGTCCTGCTGTGGAGTCTTACCTGCCCATTTGCAGGTGCCACACATGAGTTTTTTAAAACTGTTTATTTTCAAGTACGTAACCGTAACATATAAACTAAATTGGAATTATACTCATAAAAAATATTCTCTCTCTGCTCTTTACCACGTGGCTATTTTATCCATCTTTTTGCCAACGTTGTTTTTATAGAAACCTAATTCCTATTTGTAAATTTCAGCACTGCTCTTGGTCTTCCAAGCAGAAGGGCAAGCTATTTGAGTGAAAGTCCTCACCACTTACTGAAATAAACCTAACATACGTGGATTTCTCTTATATTCTCCAAGACTTGACAAATTGCTAAATAAGAAGCAGTTTCACCTGTTCTAATTTTTGACGTACACTGGAGGGGGGTTAGTTTATATTGATATAGATTTCTGTATTAGATAAGCTAAGTTTTAACATGTCTGCATAAATACTTTTTATCGAAGTTTAATAAATTCTTTAATTTTTATACCCGGGACCCGGGTATAAAAATTAAAGAATTTATTTGCATCGATCAAAAAATGCCAACCGGTCCGCAACTTCTAAAAAGTTGAGAGCACTGTACTAGATGACAAGTTCATTTTTTTCCTGTTTAATTAACAAATGTCGGTCTTCTGGCGGGGATTATGTGATGAGTTATTCTCACTCTGTCTTTATGCTTTCTCCACCGACTTGTAGGTAGATTTTCTTTCGTTATTTTGGAAGTTCCTGTTTTTATCAACCAATCAACACGCACCAATACATTCATCTTTCATCTACGATATGTACTTTTGATTCCAAATTGTTATTTTCCACACAGGTGTTTCAACTCATCTTCTGCACTCACTTAAATCTGGTTGACCCGTCTGGCCCCGGGTACGTACATTCGTTCCAATGATGCATGTATAATTTATATGTTACTAAATTCTCAGTATGTATATATGTATGTAAGAAGAAAAAGTGGAAGTAAACCCGACAATATGTAAATAAAAATTGAAAAACACAATTTTATTCGTTAATGAAAACTTGTGTTTTTTCAATTTTTATTATATTATATGTATTATGTATGTATGTATGTTGGTTGGTTGGATTTTGCGGCACGTCAAGCCTTGATGGATAGTTTTATGCTGAAACGTGTTTTTTTTATCATTCTTGATGGCATTCAAATTTCTCCTGTCAAACTCAATTTTAAAACACTTTTTTAAACTGCGCTTTTTTCTATTTACCCCATAGGGGGACCTAAACGTACTACCCTCGAGTCAGTGTGGACCGGTGAGTAATGGAGATGTAGGGGTACTCCACATTCCCCAGAACTCCAGGATTGAAACTTCACAATTAGATGCAATTTAACGTTATACCCGGAACATTAAAGACCCCTAGTCACTGCCTTTCTAGCACGTAATATGATAAAAAGGGTTGGGAGGTTGCCATAAGGGTAAACAAGGTTTGAAATCATATATTATGCTAGGGCTTGACATGACAGTCGATTGATCGGAGACGGCTCTCTGACCACCCGTCTAGACTAAGTAAGGGCCAAAATGTAGTGTTACATGAATGTATGTATGTATGTATGCAACTGGACACTCGAGTGGCGTTAATGGATATAATTGCAGAAAATCGACCCGGCGTGCCAAGTTCAAATCCTACATGCAGCTAATTCTGTTCTACTTCACGCTAATGACTTTGGAAAAGGGCATGGATCCATCTTTTCCCTCCCCAGCTAATAGAGAAATAGTGGGACAGACTGGAATCTCTAGCCTTATAGGTCGGTAAACTGGGCCTAGGATAAGGAAAATTCTAACCCCCGCCACGAATGTGCCTGCGTTGCTGTGTAATTCGCCGCGTTGAGTAAGGTCAAGAATCGGAAAAATTAGCTCAGACCAGGAATCGTTCCTTGCTACTGGTACCAAGTAGCCATAAGAGCTGTCAGATGCTGCTTGATGGAGTTCATTGCCTAAAAGATGCCATGAAAAGAAATTATTCGACACGGCGACTCGAAAAACACTTGAAAAAATATATGAGTTACGAGACTATAACATAGCCATATATGTAACCGTAACTGGAGGTGGTCGCGGTGTAATGGTTTACCAATCGTAGGAAATGGATACGGTGACGCGGAGTTCAAATCTGGACGAGGCTGTTTGCATTTCACATAGTACTAATACCTTTGGAAAGGTATGCAATCCAACTGTTCTCTCTCCCCAGCTATGGGTAATAGTAGGTAGACTGGGCTCTTTAATCTTGGTACGGCAACAAGAGAGAGAAGGAAAAACTCTTAATTCAAACCTGTTAAACTCCGCTAAATAAATTGACATTGTTTCACATCCTGCTCGTGCGGAGGGGTTGGTAAATACATATATGTAACTGTACCCTCCAACACCCCAACTACACAAAAAGCATATGTATGAACGTATAATGAACATGATTCATTAATATTAGGCATAAAATAACCCTAGAAGGGTTGACCACGCTGTTGAAAATCATTCAAACAACAAATGGGTGCATTGGTCATCTAGTACAGTGGTTCCCAAACCTATGGCCACATGGCCAAAATAGGAAATGGAAATGGAAATTTTATAATTCTATATGATTTCAGAGCATACTTTTATATACAAAATCCAATCATATATGTGGGAATTTATATTTCTAGAAAGTAAGATGTCAACTAATTCATAGTTGTATCTTGATTGAATAAATATCTTATGTGTAAAATGAAATGTTTTTTTCTATTATAATAATTATAATTTCATGGTCCACAAAAAAATTCTGGTTTCAAAGTGGGCCATCAGCTGAAAAAGGTTGGGAACCCCTGATCTAGTATATATATATATATATATATATATATATATATAGAAGGTGATCTAAAAAGCAGACTTTAAAAAAAGTCAGGCACACACGCGCGCACACACACACACACACCCACATATATATATATATATATATATACATATATATATATATATATATATATATATTACAGGGTGACTTTAAAAGGAGACTTTAAAAAAAGTCAGACACACACGCACACGCACACGCAACACACACCACACACACACACCACACATATATATTATATATATATATATATATATATATATATATATACACATACAGGGTGACCCCCAAAATAGGCCTGACTTTTTAAAAGTCTGTTTTTTTATCACCTATATATATATATATATATATATATATTATATTATATATATATATATAATCAGTTATTAGCGCCGTTAAAATATTTGTCTTTAAAAAAAGTGCTCATAGGCAGTCGTGTATGATTTTGGTGATAACTTTTTATCTACTATAATGAGGAGAGAAAAGCTAAAGAAGTAACATTGAAAAACCGTTTTTATCTTGCACTTTTAGCAAAACTGCGGTATCACATTAGCACGTCATTACTGATTGAGACGAATCGTTATATTATTTTTTGTTACTGCTAAATATGGTGGATGCTAACATATTAAATTCTTCTTGGTTCATGTAGCCGAATATTTTCATTGATTAGAACTGAGAGAGAGAGAGAGAGAGAGAGAGAGAGAGAGAGAGAGAGAGAGAGAGAGAGAGAGAGAGAGAGAGAGAGTCCACTACGCGTATCAGATCACATGCTAAAAATACTACAGACATTTTAGATTTGCCTACTTCTCATAAGTACTTTTAGTATTTGCTGTATCACTATAATATCATACCAAATATACATATGGTGCCGCAAAGCAAATAACAGCTGTGCGACCAAGAAAATCTTCTTTAGATGTTGACTCTGGGGTCAGGCATGGTTTCGGCGCCAATACATCATTATCACTAACACAGTATCGTGCCTATTTTTACGGCATTTCAAACCTCGGTGGGTCATTTAATGCTAGCAAAGTTTTGAAAGATTCGTAGCGATAGTTTGCTAAAGAATTATTTAAACTCATTTTTGAATAAACAAATTTTCTATTTAACCTATAGATCGGACCCTAACAGGTACTACCACTCCGGGTCAGAGTGGATCTGGGAGCAATCGTGATGAAGGGATGCCCCACATTCCCCAGACCTCCAGCGCAGTATTTTACTATTGCACCAGACTAAATAATCATTGTGTGCTGTTTGGTTGATTGGTTGGATGTCAACCACTGTTGGGTTATTTTATGCCAAAGACGTCTTGTTTTATTCATTATTGATGGGTACTCAACTTTTTTTTAACTCAATCTAAAAAAAATACATTCTTTTAAACTCATTTTTCTATTTAGATGGGACCCTAACACGTATTACCACTCCTGGTCAGAGTGGACCAGGGAGTAATGGTGATGAAGGGGTGCTCCACTTTCTCCAGAGTTCCAGAACCGGAACTTCACCATCAGATAGAGTTTACCCAGGATATTAAGATCCCCAGTCACCGCCTTCTAGCACCCATATGATAAAAAAGGGTTGGGGCTTGCCATAAGGGCAATAGGGTTGGGACCATCATAGGTGCTAGGGCTTGACGTGACTAGCCGATAGATCGGAGGGGGGCCTCTCCGACCACCCGTCTAGCCTACGTAAGGTTCTAAGTGGAGTGTTGCATGTCATGGACTGCTCAGCCACAATCCTTGTGTGGATGAACATTTTGACGTGTCTATGTTTCACAAATCCAACCCGTGATATTACGAGTTACGGGGGCTTAGAATTAACTAATTAACAAATGACTGGTTTACCATTTTCGTTATAAAAGAATTCCACTGTAAACTCAGTTTTTGTTGTTATGGGCGTATGGTGTAATGGTTATGGTCATAGTACTCGGTGACCTGAGTTCAAATCTTGGACGAGGCTGTTTGCATTTCACATAGCGCTAATACCCTTGGGAAAGATACGCATTCAACAATTCTCCTTTGGAGAAATAGTAGGACGGACAAGACTTTTGGCATTGGTGAGGAAACCTGTCTAGGAGAAGGAAAACTGTATTCAATCCTATTAAACTCCGCTTAAGAAATTGATCATATGCCACACCCCACTTATATTACCTTATTAGCAACATCAATGGATGCGCGTGATGTAATGGTTAGAGTCGTGGGAAATGGACTCGTCGACCCGAGTTCAAATCCCGGATAAGACTATTTGCCTTCCACATAGCGGTAATACCATTGGGAAAGGTATGCATCCAGTTACTCTCCCTCCGTCTATGGGTAAATAGTAGGACTGGGCTCTTTAACCTTGACTAGGTAACCAGTCTAGGAGAAAGAAAACTCTGAATTCAAACCTGTTAAACTCCGCTTAAGAAATAGACATTGTGTCGCATCCTGCTCGTGTGGAGGGGTTGGTAAATATATATTATCAACACCATAAATTCTCTGTATCTTATAAATCCAAAGAATGTTTAAAACAAACAAAAGAGAAGATTGTATAGAAAATAATGGGATTCATTTCAGTTATTTTAGGAAAACTTTAATAAGAACATTTCGGCTTATTTCCGATAAGTTTAACATAAACAAAGGGGTACCACTCTTGACTGATAAATTATTTATTTTTTATTGATCTACTAGGAAAAAGAGACGGGATTAGGGTTAGGGTTAGGGTTAGGATTTAGTGTAAGTTTAATGGGAAAATAAATAAATAATTCTTCAGTCAAGAGTGGTTCCCCTTATGTTAGGCTTATAGAAATAACCACATTTCGTGTATATAAATATTTTTAACCATAAACATTTCAGATTTTTTTGTAATCAGCGTGGAACTAATGTTTCAAGGTTTTCTGTATTTAAATCTATAAAAATACGCATCGCTGAAAATAAAACTCTAAATTTCAGTGTTATGTGAACTTCAGCACGGATAAGCATTCACCTGTTCATTGATGGAGTTTGGGAGAGAAACACTTATTGTACAAGAAGAGGCACAATATCGCGGAGACACAGATTTAGTTTTATATATATCTGTGAATAAATAAATTCGATAAATTATCCCACACAATGGAAAATATGTGACTTTAAAACCAAAATTTGGTGGAGTATTTTCTCAATACTAGCGGGAGATGTGGATATACCACAGCAGAGATGCTGATAGGTACGCACAAAAATCTGAAAGGACGCTGTAAAATCGTATCCATGCATCCCAGTGTTTTTCTTTTTTCTTCCCTCACCATTTCAAGCTAACTGTAAATACATTTCAATAGTTTCTTAGAAATGGATTACACAGGATAGGTAACAAAGTAGGAGTTAGGCGGCTTTAGTTGGGGCCCATAAATTTTTTTTGGGGGGGACTCATTAAAAAAAAAGTACGTTCCAGGACGCATTAAATCAAAAAGCTATCAGCATCACTGCCACAGTATGATAATTTACTTATTACAACGTTTGATATGTTTATTTAAGAGCTAGTTCAAATATTTCAATATGTAAAAAGTATAATAATCTTGTATTATTTGGATTATTCGGACTAATGCCCACACCTTTATTATCTGTACAACGTTTTGGTCGATGTGCCCTCCGGCCTTCTTCAGGTAACAAATCGAACACATGGTGTACTGGATATAGGCGTTGAGTTAAGACAGTTCTAAGTGGCAGTTATCTCTAGGCTGCAGGTTCAATCCTGGTCAAGGGGACAGTAATATAAAATAATAATTAACACAGCTTAACACTTGTACCCAGTCATGGTTAGCGGAACGAGAACAGGATACCCCGTGGATTGAATAAAGAGTTGGACTCAAAAGTTCCGTGATGGTTCCCGATTCGACAATAAGGTTCTCGATTACGACAAGAAGTTTCCTGAGTCCTAAAAGAAAGTTCCCGAGTTCGAGAAAGTTCCCGAGTCCAACAAGAAATACCTGAAGAAGGCCGGAGGGCACATCGACCGAAACGTTGTACAGATAACAATAAAGATGAGGACAATAGTCTGAATAATACAAATAATACAAATCATGTCTCATCTAAAAAATTAAGAGAAATGGTATATAATACTCTTGATTTAACGCTTTCCATCTCTCTCACTTTTTTCTTTCTTTCCTTTTCATCTTTTCCGTGTCTTCGGTTGAAACAGATGAGCGTTATCACTTCCACGCGCTCACGCCCTATCTCTATCTTTCAGATACTTTTTCTTTTTTCTTTCTCATTATATTTTTTCTGTGTACCATGTCCTTTCTTTCCTTTATTTCTTCTTGATAAAACGGAATGGGCCATTATTTAGCCCAGGTGACGATTATCATAAAAATAAGAATTCGGTGGATAAAAGACACCAGATAATCAGGATTTACATTTTTACATTTCATCTTGGACCATCTCATTTTTAACCAGTGAGTGTTGTACGATGATAACGGTTGGAAGATTGAGGAAAAAGAGTATTAATATATACATAACGTTTTCCCCGATTTACGAGGGTCAGACAACAATTGGGATTTTTTTTTTTACTGAAAGACAGTATTATTTTTTCCAGTCATTATGTGATGAAGTTCGTAAAGGAGAGAAGCGTTATATTAAATAAGTTAATGAATTAATAGAGAAATACTCCATCAACTTTTGGTTTTCAAATCCTATTTCTGCAAAATCTATCCAGTTGAAAAAAAAACTATGTAGACACTTATTTCGACTTTCCAATGGCGTTATCATCTCAACATATTAATATATTAAGGATGTCTGCAAGAATGATCTCAGGTGCTTTGGCATTACCCGTTCCAGCTGGGAAAATTTGGCTCAGGATCGCCCTCAGTGGCAACAGGCTCTCCGTAGCGGACTGTTCATGTCTGAAGTCACTGGACTATTAATGTAAATTAACGGTGTGGTCCCAGGGGCCTTCTCCCCAGGCAACACCAGCCCCCTTGACTTAAAGGAGCAAGGCTGGATTTATTGCGCAGTGTCTGGGGCGCCCAATCGAGGGGGAATGCTGATGAGATCTACGCATTCTTTGCACTTACTATCCCATGAGTCTCGGTTTGTGGGTGGTCCCACTCTAAAAAGACCTTGTGTCACACCTGCATATGTGGAATGTGCAGTAAATACCTGAAGTCACCCTGGCGCAACACCATGAAGCCAAGAGGTCCAGAAGAAAGCGGCGTCAACAAAGCAGCGGCACTTCAACATATGCAGAGACAGCCTTCACACGGTCAAGGCTGCTTTTCGAACATTGGACTTCACAGTCACAGGAAGCACTGTAACTTCAGGGACACAAGGAACTATAAAATCTTCCGAGACTGCAATGCCAATACAATCATCTCAACATGCAATTCAAATTAGGCATCCCGAATTAAGGATTCATTTTTCAGATCTTGTACACTGACTACGCACGTGAATTTACGGAAATTCTATTTTCGTTCACGTTCAGTGGTAATGACGAGTCGTCTTTGACAGTTAATTCAATTTTAGATAATCGAATTAACAATTCGTTACAGAAAATTTGCGAATACAACAAAGGATTATACAAAGAGTGGCATATCGATCTGGAATTTTCACGATGAGACGGAAAACCAACAAAGTTTGTGGCATTATAAAATACGACTGGTGAGCTCTGGATTCGTGTTAATGGTCTTTGTTGCTGACCCTAGGATCATCATTAGACCAGTTCACATAACTAGGAAGTAGCATCTCATCCACAGAAAGCGATATCAATTTAAGCTTTTGGAAGGCATGGACTGCTATTGACAGATTATCGATTATATGGAAATCTGATACCTCTGGTAAGATAAATGAGAAATTCTTTCCAAGCTGCTAACGTATCAGTGCTACTGTATGGCTACACTAACTTGGACTACGAAACGATTGAAAAAAAAAAAGCTAGCCAGGAACTATACAAGGATCCTTCGAACTGTTTCTGAACAAATCCTGCAAGCAGTAAACAAAAAAGCAGCTGTACGACCGCTTGCCCCTTTACACAAACATCAAGTAAGACAAATAAGACATGCTGGGCACTGTTGGAGAAGTAAGGACGAACTCATAAGTGACGTTCTCGTGTAGACACCTAGACATGGACATATCACTAGAGTGAGCCGACCAGCAAAGACTTACATCAACATCTTTGCGGATACTGGATGTCGTCAGGAGGACTTGTCAGGGATGAGTGGGAGAGAGAGAGAGAGAGAGAGAGAGAGAGAGAGAGAGAGGAGAGAGAGAGAGAGAGAGAGAGAGAAGAGAGAGAGAGAGAGAATCTTTTTGCTGGGCCTCATAAATGTCTCAGGTTAAAAGGTAGGCAATTAAATTCGGATGAAGAAGACAACAACAATTGAAAAAAAAACATATTCAGAAAGGTACAAATTACAAAACCTTAAATGGCGTTTGGGACAAGACTATCTGCAGAAGTTCTTTGAAGTTTTTTGGGAACGACCGGAATTTGACGTCTCGCTGCTTATCAGATCAACACTATTAAGTGACTTAATCATGAAATTCAATTTAGGCGACAATATTGTATATTTGGTGATTCGTCCCTGGTGCCAGGGCAGATAATCTTATCCCTAATTTTTCAATAAAGAGAGAGAGAGAGAGAGAGAGAGAAGAGAGAGAAGAGAAAGAGAGAGAAGAGAGAGTGTGTTTGGTGTGTGTGTCATGGGAACCGAGCTGCAGGTGACATAATGATAAGATATGTGTGTGTGAGTCCGCGCGTGCGTGTGTTAGGTCCATATGGAAACGAAGATATGCGTATATTTCCAGTTAAAGAGATTATCAGTTCTCACTTGGGCAATACAGTTAGAAATGTTTCTGTTTATTCAATCTGTGTCTTTGTTTTTATGATTTTGAACCGGGAAAGGAATTTTCAATCCAATAAGCATTATAATTAAATTAGGGTCTGCCAAAATGTTGACACGTCTAAACGCATTTAAAATTAATTAAATCATTATTTAAGGTTAAATTTTTGTCAAAATCGAATAAAAGCAAAATGATATTACGCATATAATTTATTTTTTGATACATTTTAGACTATTTTCTGTCCATTTTGCTCAAATATATCGTAAACTAGCCGTAAACACTGCCAAGATGACCGTAAACCGTATTTATACAAAATAAAATTTTACCCCGATTTGAAAAGAATTATAAAATGTCAGGGATTTTTAAATGAAATTTCACTGTTGATTTACCAAAGAATTAATTTTAATAATGCATCAGTTATTTTATTTTCATTAAAATCGGATAATTCCCTGATCTTGGTAATTATTTTTTCATCGGGGGAGGTTAGATTTTATTTAGTAAAATACGCA
>JALAJA010000973.1:0-17310 GCA_023376005.1 Doryteuthis pealeii
TGCTAACCATCTTCCTTTGACAGATACGTATATATATATATATATAATATATATATATATATATGTGTGTGTGTGTGTGTGTGTGTGTGTGTGTTACTATGTTGAAGATGAAATGTATGTCTGTGGAAAATTTGTCAAGCAAATAATTCTCATGAATTTTTCATTCCTTGTTTGTCGCCAAATCAACTGTTTCGAAGAGGTATTGGGTTGGCAGAAGATTCGAAAAAATAAAAAGAAAGATCGAGAGATACAGAATTATAGAGAGGGGGGTAAAAGATAGAGACAGAGAAACAGAAACAGAAACAGAGGAGGTAAAAGATAGAAAGAGAGAGACAAAAAAGAGAGGATGAAAGACAGAGACAGAAAGATAGAGAGAGCGAGGGAGAGTGCGGGGAGTGAAAATAGACAAATAGACAGAAGGACAGAGGAGAGGGGTGAAAAGATAGAGAAAAAGACACAGAAAGAAGAGGAGTGAAAGGTAGACAGGGAGACAGAAAGAGAGAGAGATGGGAAATACAGAGACAGAAATATAGAAGGAGAGAGAGAGAGAGAGAGAGAGAGAGAGAGAGAGAGAGAAGGGTGTAAAGATAGTCACAGAGAGACAGAAGGTGAGAAGGGGTGAAAGATCGAGACAGAAAAAAGAGGGGTGAACGATAAATAGAAAGAGAGTGAATGGGTGAAAGATACAGTGTGTCAGAAGGAGAGGGGGTGAAAGATAGAGACAGAGAGTCAAAACAGGAAGATGTTGAAATAGAGAGAAAAGGCTCGAAAGAAATTTATTGTTATCGTTATAAAAAAAGGTTTAGGTTAGTGGAACAGTCGCTGCGACACTTTTTCATTTTCTTTCTTTGTTCTTTTTTCTTTTTCTTTTCTTTTTTTTTTTTTTTGTTGTTTGCTTTTTTTTTCTTTTTCTTTTTTTCTTTAAAGCTGGAACTTATTTCAGTTATCCGATACTGTCGAATATATTACGAACGAAGGTTGTGAACTTAAAGTCTGGTTAGCAACAGATATCTGTTCAAAATTTTCACCAAGAATTTTTTAAAATAAAACGTTTGAATCATAGAAATAAATGCATTCTGTTGGTTGATTGGTTGGTTGGCTGGTTGTTGGTTAGTTGGTTGTATGCATGGATGGATGGATTTTACGGCAAGTCAACCCTTGCTGGGTTATTTATGCCGAAGACATTTTTTTTATTCATTCTTCGTGGGTACTTTTTTTTTTCAAACTCAATTCATTTTTTTCTTTTTCAAACTCATTTTCTAATTATCCTATAGATGTGAGTCTAACGTACTATCGGTCTGGGTCAGAGTGGACCTAGGAGCAATTGGGATTAAAGGGTTCCATCAGATAGAGTTTAACATCAAACTCAGGATACCAAGACCCTCAGCACCGCCTATTAGCACATATATTATAAAAAGGGTTGGGGTATGCTAATTCATTATGCAATCGGGTATCAAGTAGATTACTCATACAAATACCATAAGTGAGTTCAATCCACATCAGGGACATCGAACTTATTTGGTTCTAAACTAAACTAAGTAGATATCCATGTTGGTGCTTCGCAAGTCATTGCTACAATCAGAGTTCGATACTTACTCACTACTTGAAACTCAATGGTTTTGTGCCAGACTTGGCTCACTGGGTAATAAGGAGCAAGCTAGTCTCGCTGATCACTTCGGTGATATTGTAATGAGTACGATCCACTTCCATGCTCAATTAATATGGCCTTTTACCTGACTGAAGTATGGTTTGGGTATGATGTTAAACTTCATCTAATGGTGAAGTTTCAATTTTACAGCTCTGGAGAGTGTTGGTACCCCTATATCGCCATTACTCCAAAGTCTACTCTGACTCGGAGTGGTAGTACCTGTTAGGGTCCTATCTATGGGTTAAATGGAAAAAATAGTTTAAAAATGTGTTTTAAAAAATTGAGTTTAAAAAATTGAATACCCGTCAAGAATAAATAAAACAAAAACATTCTTCGGTATAAAATAATCCAATAAGGGTTGACATGCTTTAAAATCCACCAACTAACAACCTGACTGAACTCAGCATATTAAATGTGTTCTATTATAGTCAATTATATTCCTGATATGAGCATAAATCTCGTGGCCTTGTGCCAGACTAAGATTAGCTTCTTTTTTTTTTAAGTCGACTTCCTGTTCATCAATAATCAAAAAGTTGTCTCAAAGTTTATTATTACCCTTTGATCTTCATTCAGTTCCCCAAATCCGTGGCCTTGTACCTGACAATATAAGGTTTTGTTACAAAAAAATCTGTTTCCTGCTTGCGGTCCAAACATTTCATCCATCGGTGTTGCAGTGCTTATATCCCAAGAGCCAAAAAATTCATCGACAGCAGTCATTATATAATCTTTGTTGCCTATGGACATTTAAGACCCACCCTCATATCATAAGATCAAGGATTTCTCTAAATTTCAGGATTAGTGACAATTATCATCAACTAGCAGGACCTGTTGATATACCACAGTATGAGAATTTAATTATTACAACGTTTGATATGTTTACTTAAGAGTTATTGCTAAATAGTTCAATATGTAAAAAATATAATAATCTCAACTCTCTCTCTCTCTCTCCCCCAACACTTTCTTTCCTTCTTTCCTAATATGTTTTTCTGTGTAGCATGTCCTTTTTCTTCCCTTTCTTTATAATAGATACGAAATGTTATATTATCTAGCTGAGTGACGACACTCAAAAGAAATAAGAATTCGATGAATAAACAACACCAGATAATTCGTGATTTACATTTTTGCATTTCATCTTGGACTATTTGGATGGTCTCATTTTTAACCAGATTGTGTTTGCAAGATGATAACGGTCGTACAATTAAGGAACACGAGTAGTAACATTACTATCAATAAGATTTATATTTGAATAAATCTTTCTCTCATTTTGACCAGCAGATTAGAGATTACGACCCACGAAATACTGACCATTTGATTTTATAGACTGATAAATAAATACATAAATATGAAACATGAATACTTACAAGATGTCTTAACCTGGGTGACCTTGCTTGAGAACAAGTCTGATTTTTTTTTAATAATATAAAACGAAAAACGAGTTAATTAAAGAAATGCTTGACTTGAGTTTAATGTTAATACAACAGATGCTCGTCAGCCATCTGCTGATTCCATGGGATAATGTTCTATAAATAAAGGTGAATTTGGCATAAAGACGTAGGCAATAAATTTGCTCTGTGACTCTAACAATAAGAGCACACATTGAGCTCTCAAACTGCGACAAGTTGTTTAAAAAAAAACCTATGTCGTAAGGAAGATTTCTTCTCTGGACTTTTGGATTATATATATATATATATATATATTATATATATATATATATATATGTGTGTGTGTGTGTGCGATATATATATAATATATATATATGTGTGTGTGTGTGTGTGTGTGTGTGTGCGTATATATATATATATATTATATTATATATGGCGTATATATATATATATATATTATGTGTGTGCGTATATATATATATATATATGTGTGTGTGTGTGTGTGCGTATATATATATATATGTGTGTGTGTGTGTGTGTGTGTGTGTGCGTATATATATAATATATATATATATATATATATATATTGACCCAATTACAAATCTAAACCTACCCCCCATCTCACAAACTATCCAAGTGAGACGGACAAGGCATGCAGGACACTGCTGGAGAAGTAAGGGTGAACTCATAAGCGACGTTCTCCTGTGGAAGCCAACACATGGTAATGCAAGTGTGGGGCGCCCAGCAAAGACCTACGTTGACCAGCTATGTGAAGATGCTGGCTGTTTCGCAGAGGAGCTTCCAGGTGCAATGAATGATAGGGAGGGTTGGCGTAAGATTGTTGTCGATACCCGTGCTACATGCGCGACATGATGATGATGAGGACAAATCTAAAAGTCATGCGCACAGTACCGAGATACATACACACACTCACATTCACACACATATATGTATGCACACACATACATTTATGTGTATACATATATGGTCATATACACAACTCCCAAGAACCTTCCCTCACATATATAAGAAACATTCAAAAAAATAACCACCTCAAAGAGGTTTTTCACGGAACAGATGGTCTTGCTACTACTAACACACTCGTCTACCCGGATTTTTAATATCATGTCAAACCCTCAAAAATACTCCAATTTTTATAGTTCTTCCATAATGCTCCTTTCAAAAATAAATCTAAAACCAATTTCTTCAAATAAGAAATTTTCTCCTGACAATGACCTAAGTCGAACTATTTGAGAATAAATAACATAGATAAAAAATATTCCTGTTTTCTTATTACTTTTTGTTCAACTATATATATATATATATATATATATATATATATGTCAGCGAGTTTGTACTCTAAGTAAGTAAAATCATCAAATTCATTAAAGGGTGAAAAAATAAAACAATTGGAAATGTAAACTTTAAATATGTATTAAAATAAAACAAGCTATATATAGATATATAATACCAGTCATGTATTTATTAAAAACTTGTTTAAAAAACAATGAGGACTGTCTAATGTTGCATGTTCAAATTTTGAGTGTATTTATTCTATGTTATGACGATTTTGGGTAATGTGACGCAAGCATTGACATAATTTTTGTTACAGACAAAAACCGGAAACGAATCTCCATTATTAATAGATTTTATTGTAGATCATCTGTGACGTCACATGGAGTCGACAGGTAGTTTGATTGTTGTTATTGATATATCTATGGAGATAAGTTCTGTAGTTGTCCATAACTGAGTTGTGTTTGTTGGGTGTTAGGAGGATATTTATTTCGATTTACAACATGTCCCAACAATATTTGTTTAACATGGTATTTAAATCTAGCGAGGATCACACGCCTAGAAGGAGTGAGTATGTTATCTTGCAGGAATAAAACCATCAATATCAAACAACATAGTGATCATAACGGGAATGCATGTGATCTGCAACAAGGTCTTAATGTGACCCCTGTCAAGAGAAATTCAGGTTGGATTCATATGTTATGCGTTCTCCTCCAGCTACAAATTCGACTAACTGCCGGAAAGAATTCGAAATGTAACTCTTTGAGTTGGCAGCATGGCATCCGAATTCTACAGTCGAATTGTCATACTCTTTGGTCCATTTAAGGTGAAGTAATCGATATTGTGATGTCAATAACAGTATCTTTGTTGATCGATGACTATGAAAACTTATGGAATCTTATATACGCTGTACATTAATGTGGCTGTATTAGTTGAATTACACCAGCATTGAATGGTGATTTTCTTTTTAATTTTTTGTTAGCTTTTTAGTGAATAATTTATAGATAGGGGCCGAGATAGCCCAGTCGTAGAGCGTTCGGCTAGAAACCACATGGTTCCTAGTTCAATTCCGGTCCTCACCAACTCAGCGTATGAGTAGCACAGGGATATGTGCAGTAAAGTAAGGAGCTGATGGTAAGTGTGGCGCTCCACCTCAGACGCCAAAACAATCTCCTTGGTCTAGCGCTATTGAAAAAGGGGATAGACTCCCTCGCTGATTGGCTGATACCGACTTTAGGCCGACCGACGACTTTACTTACTTACTACAATTCTTACATTCACAAACATTTACAAAGAAATTTCTAGGTATATATTACTTAGAATTATTTACTCATCGTTTTGGTGGAGATTTTTAACGCATTTTTCTATATCTTTTTCTCTTCTGACGGGAATAATTAAAGCTTTTTTATCAGAATTCGTAATTTTAGAATACTAGTTTAAAGTCAGAAACTTTTAACTGACCTGTATATCAGGATAAAAACAATTGTAAAAAAATTTAAAAAAAAAGGAAAATCTGACTTATTTCGCGAATGCTATGTTGAATCTGTTAAGACAGATGTTTTTTAAAGAAAGATGCCTACCCTTATTACTGCCAGCTCCACCCTGACCCAGAGTGGTATTTATCTGCTAGGATCCCATGGGTTAAATAGATTTTAAAAAAATGAGTTTAAAAATGTGTTTTAGATAAAAAGATTTAAAAGTTGAATGAATAAAATAAAAAAAAACGTCTTTGGCATAAAAATAACCCAAGAGTTGACATGCCGTGGCCGTAAAACTTACGGCCACATCCCGCTGAGAACACCGGTTCTCGTCCGATCACCGTAGTTAAGCAGCGTCGAGCCTGGTCAGTACTTGGATGGGTGACAGCTTGGGAATACCAGGTGATGTAAGCATTACTCTTTATAGGGCCGGGTTAGCTCAGTCGGTATAGCGTTCGCTAGAAACCACAAGATTCCTAGTTCGATACCGCCCTCGCCAACTCAGCATATGAGTAGCGCAGGGATCTGAAAGTTAAGGAGCTGATGGTAGGTGTGGTGCTCCACCTCAGACGCTAAAACAATTTCCTTGGTTTAGCACTAGTGAAAAGGGGATAGACTTCCTCGCTGATTGACTGATACCGACTTTAGGCCACCCTGACGACTTTTTTTTTTAAATGCCGTAAAATGCAACCAACCAATCTGAAGTTGCTTAATTATGTCAATCCTCTAATTCCATTTCTGCAGCGGGCAGGGGGGGGGGCAAGTTTCATGCTTCAATTTATAAAAGGTTGGGGCCAAAGTCGCGAAGGTGTTTAGATCATTTGAAAATAAAAAGGTGTTGGGTCAGTAAAAACACGTTTATCTCTATATGTAGAAATAACTGAGGAGACAGTCTTTCTGTGATTGGACATTACAATCACGTGATGCACCCGGAAGTTTTGGTGCCAAGATCGGTTAGACCTTCGGACCAGTAATAAGGTCAGTCGCTCCGAAATTATCTCCGAGGATTGACTAAAAACTGAAGATCCAGATATCCTAAATATTCCTCTCCATTAAATTGGTAAGTCTCCCTAACTTGTTCTATACATAGGAAGGACGTTTATATTGTTAGTCATTGTTTTGTTGTTAAATAAACTGTTAGAATAGAAGTACGTTTTAATTCCTTTATTTATTTATTCTTTTATTTTTTTACCTTTTCTTTTATTTATTTTTTCCTGTTAGTATAGCATTTACTCTGAGACTAACACAATACGGGTTTTAACAACCTGTATAACATATGTGACCTCACACTTCGCTTGCAATTGTGTGCGTGTGTGTGTGTATTTAAATAAATATTCATTTTTCGATTTATGAAACCCAACGCCATTTTCTTTAAGTTTTTACTTACTAATCTCAACTTAGTAGGTATTTACCCAACCCGCTCACCACGGATAGGATGTGACACAAGATACACAAGTATGGAGAAATCCACAAGAATCGAACTCACTATTCAGAAGCAATGGATCTGTAAGTCTATCTTATTAACCCTTACATCACTATTGGTTGCCCTAATCTAATCATTAGTCAAAATACAATAATCATACTTCGCCTATAAAACTTCTAATGTAAAATTATTATGAAATAATAATGATAATAATTTCCTATCTTATGAAGTATTCAACGAGTTTCCTCATCTTTGTTGTTTTTATCACAAAGTTTTGGCTTTCCTACAGCTGTAGATAAAAGTTGGTGGAGTGGTCTATTGTCGGTATCAGCCGAATAGCGAAGGAATCTATCCCCCTTTTCGCTAGCGCTAGACCAGGAATTTTCTTTTCTGAGGTGGAGCGCAACACCTACCTTTAACTCCCCACTTTACAGATAAGATTATCCAAGTTACTCATACGCTGGATTAAAG
Source organism: Doryteuthis pealeii (assembly GCA_023376005.1). Lineage (NCBI taxonomy): Eukaryota > Metazoa > Mollusca > Cephalopoda > Myopsida > Loliginidae > Doryteuthis > Doryteuthis pealeii. The sequence goes on from JALAJA010000973.1 coordinate 7,696, forward strand.
GGGGCCGGTATCGAACCCGGAACATTGCGATTCCGGGGCGGTTGCTTTACCGACTGCGTTGAACCGTCTCCTTAACACTCGAGATAAAATGCTGCATAACAGAAGAAATATTATGAGTTTTCATTTTAATTACTTTGTCTTGGCTGATTTGTTGAGGGTCGGCTAAAAAGTTCATAGGCTGACCAACATACTCTCATTAGAATGTGATCAAATGTGGTTTATTTTTCAACATAGCCCTCCTTGTGATTCATACACTTTTTCAGTCGGTGTTTCGGTACTTGGATACCATTGGCCAAAAAGGTCATCAAGCAGATATAACGTCAGCCTATGAACGTTTTAGCCCACCTTTGTATGTTGCATCCAACAATCTTTAAGTATCGTCTTTCGCCACCCCCATCCCCAATTTTGCATTTTCTGCAATTAGAATATTTAATGAAGGGAAGAAAGAAAGAAAGAAAGAAAGAAAGAAAGAAAAAAAATTCATTTTTCATTTAATAAAAACAAAAACTTTTATGGGCCGTTTTTCTTTCTTTTTTTTATTATTATTATTTTATTTTTTGTATTTAATGAAAACAAACTATGATGATGTTTTTACAGCGAATTTTATTCGGCACAAAATACAGAGCTGAGTTGGAAAAATAAAAGCAATGTAGAATTCATCGCAAGCCAAAAAATATTATTTTTTGTTTATTAAGAAATAATTTAGTCGGACGGAGACGGAAATCTTACATTGACCTTTTATTTTCCATAACTCAGCTCTGTATTTTGTGCGAATAAAATTCCTGTAAAAACATCATCATAGTTTGTTTCATTAAATACAAAAAAAACAATAATAATATAAAAAAAGAAAAAAACGGCATAATACACCCATATAAAAGTTTGTTTTTATTGAAATGAAAAAATGGAATTTTTTTTTTCTTCTTTCTTTCTTCTTTCTTTCTTTCTTCCCTCATTAAAATATTCTAATTGCAGAAAATGCAAAATGGGGGATGGGGGTGTGCGAAAGACGCATACTTAAAGATTGTTGGATGCAACATTACAAAGGTGGGCTTAAAAATCGTCAATAGGCTGACGTTATATCTGCTGTTTGATGACCTTTTTTTGCCAATGGGTATCCAAGACCGAAACACCGACTGAAAAAGTGTATGAATCACAAGGAAGGGCTATGTTGAAAAATAAACCACATTTGATCACATTCTATGAGAGTATGTTGGTCAGGCCTATGAATTTTTAGCCGACCCTCAAACAAATCAGGCCAAGACAAAGTAATAAAATGAAAACTCATAATATTTCTCTGATTATGCAGCATTTTATTCTCGAGTGTTAAGGAGACGGGTTCAACGGCAGTCGGTAAAGCAACCGCCCCGGAATCGCAATGTTCCGGTTTCAGATACCGGCCCCTTTATCCAGCGTATGAGTTAACTTGGATAATCTTATCGTAAAGTGGGGAGTTAAAGGTAGGTGTTGCGCTCCACCTCAGAAAAAAGAAAAATTCTGGTCTAGCGCTAGCGAAAAGGGGGATAGATCCTTCGCTATTCGGCTGATACCGACAATAGACCACTCCACCAACTTTTATCTACAGCTGTAGGAAAGCCAAACTTTGTGATAAAAACAACAAAAGGATGAGGAAACTCGTTTGAATAACTTCATAAGATAGGAAATTATTATCATTATTATTTCATAATAATTTTACATTAGAAGTTTTAAGGCGAAGTATGATTATTGTTATTTTGACTAATGATTAGATTAGGCGCAACCAATAGTGGATTTGTAAGGGGTTAATAAGAAGACTTTACAGATCCATTGCTCTGATAGTGAGTTCGATTTTTGTTGGATTCTCCATACTTGTGTATCTTGTGTCACATTCTATCCGTGGTGAGCGGGTTGGGTAAATACTACTAAGTTGAGATTAGTAAGTAAAAAATTAAGAAAATGGCGTTGGGTTTCATAAATCGAAAAATGAATATTATTTAAATACACACACACACGCACACAATGCAAGCGAGTGGAGGGTTCACATATTGTTATAACAGTTTGTTAAACCCGGTATTGTGTTAGTCTCAGAGTAAATGCTATACTAACAGGAAAAAATAATAAAAGAAAAGGTTAAAAAAATAAAAGAATAAAATAAATTAAAGCGAATTAAAACGTACTTCTATTCTAACAGTTTATTTAACAACAAAACAATGACTAACATATAAAAACGTCCTTCCTATGTATTAGAATTCAAGTTAGGGAGACTTACCAATTTAATGGAGAGGAATATTTAGGATATCTGGGATCTTCAGTTTTTAGTCAATCCTCGGAATAATTTCGGAAGCGACTGACCTTATTACTGGTCCGAACGGTCTAACCGATCTTGGCCACCAAAACTTCCGGGTGCATCACGTGATTGTAATGTCCAATCACAGAAAGACTGTCTCCTCAGTTATTTCTACATATAGAGATAAACGTGTTTTACTGACCCAACACCTTTTTATTTCAAATGATTCTAAACACCTTCGCGACTTTGGCCCCAACCTTTATAAATTGAAGCATGAAACTTGCCCCCCCCCCTGCCCGCTGCAGAAATGGAATTAGAGGATTGACATAATTAAGCAACTTCAGATTGGTTGGTTGCATTTTACGGCATTTAAAAAAAAAAAAAGTCGTCAGGGTGGCCTAAAGTCGGTATTCAGTCAATCAGCGAGGAAGTCTATCCCCTTTTCACTAGTGCTAAACCAAGGAAATTGTTTTAGCGTCTGAGGTGGAGCACCACACCTACCATCAGCTCCTTATACTTTACAGATCCCTGCGCTACTCATATGCTGAGTTGGCGAGGGCCGGTATCGAACTAGGAATCTTGTGGTTTCTAGCGAACGCTATACCGACTGAGCTAACCCGGCCCTATAAAGAGTAATGCTTACATCACCTGGTATTTCCCAAGCTGTCACCCATCCAAGTACTGACCAGGCTCGACGCTGCTATACTACGGTGATCGGACGAGAAACCGGTGTTCTCAGCGGGATTGTGGCCGTAAGTTTTACGGCCACGCATCATGTCAACTCTTTGGGTTATTTTTATGCCAAAGACGTTTTTTTTTATTTTATTCATTCAACTTTTAAATCTTTTTATCTAAAACACATTTTTTAAACTCATTTTTTTAAAATCTATTTAACCCATGGGATCCTAGCAGGATAATTACCACTCTGGGTCAGGGTGGAGCTGGCAGTAAAAGGGTAGGCATCTTTCTTTAAAAACATCTGTCTTAACAGATTCAACAATAGCATTCGCGAAATAAGTCAGATTTTCCTTTTTTTTTACAATTCTTTTTTACAATTGTTTTTATTCCTGATATACAGGTCAGTTAAAAGTTTCTGACTTTAAACTAGTATTTCAAAATTACGAATTCTGATAAAAAAGCTTTTAATTATTCCGTCAGAAGAGAAAAAGATATAGAAAAATGCGTTAAAAATCTCCACCAAAACGATGAGTAAATAATTCTAAGTAAATATACCTAGAAATTTCTTTGTAAATGTTTGTTAGAATGTAAGAATTGTAGTAAGTAAAGTAAAGTCGTCGGGTCGGCCTAAAGTCGGTATCAGGCCAATCAGCGAGGGAGTCTATCCCCTTTTCAATTAGCGCTAGACCAAGGAGATTGTTTTGGCGTCTGAGGTGGAGCGCCACACTTACCATCAGCCCTTACTTTTACCTGCACATATCCTGTGCTACTTCATACGCTGAGTGTGAGGCCGTGAATTGAATAGGAACCATTGTGTTTCTAGCCGAACGCTCTACCGACTGGGCTATCTCGGGCCCCTATCTATAAATTAATTCACTAAAAAGCTAACAAAAAATTAAAAAGAAATCACCATTCAATGCTGGTGTAATTCAAACTTAATACAGCCACATTAATGTAACAGCGTATATAAGATTCCATAAGTTTTCATAGTCATCGATCAACAAAAGATACTGTTATGACATCACAATATCGGATACTTCACCTTAAATGGACCAAAGAGTATGACAATTCGACTGTAGAATTCGGATGCCATGCTGCCAACTCAAAAGAGTTACATTTCGAATTCTTTCGCAGTTAGTCGAATTTGTAGCTGGAGGAGAACGCATAAACATATGAATCCAACCTGAATTTCTCTTGACAGGGGTCACATTTAAACCTTGTTGCAGATCACATGCATTCCCGTTATGATCACTTATGTTTTGTGATATTGATGGTTTATCCTGCAAGATAACATACTCACTCCTTCTAGGCGTGTGATCCTCGCTGAGATTTAAAATACCATGTTTAAACAAATATTGTTGGGACATGCTTGTAAATCGAAAATTAAATATCCTCCTAACACCCAACAAAAACACAACTCAGTTATGGCGACAACTACAGAACTTATCTCCATAGATATATCAAACAAACAATCAAACTACTGGTCGACTCCATGTGACGTCACAGATGATCTACAATAAATCTATTAATAATGGAGATTCGTTTCCGGTTTTTGTCTGTAACAAAAAAATATTTGTCAATGCTTTGCGTCACATTACCAAAATCGGTCATAACATAGAATAAATACACTCAAAATTTGAACATTTGCACATTAGACAGTCCTTTCATTGTTTTTTAAACAAGTTTTAATAAATACATGACTGGTATTATATATCTATATATAGCTTGTTTTATTTTAATACATATTTAAGATTTACATTTCCAATTGTTTTATTTTTACCCTTTAATGAATTTGATGATTTTACTTACTTAGGAGTACAAACTCGCTGACATATATATATATATATAATATATATATATATATAGTATGAACAAAAAGTAAATAAGACAAAACAGGAATATTTTTTTATCTATGTTATTTATTCTCAAATAGTTCGACCTTAGGTCATTGTCAGGAGAAAATTTCTTATTTGAAGAAATTGGTTTTAGATTATTTTTTTGAAAGGGAAGCATTATGGAAGAACTATAAAAATTGGAAGATTTTTGAGGGTTTGACATGATATTAAAATCCGGTAGACGAGTTGTGTTTAGTAAGTAGTAGCAAGACCATCTGTTCCGTGAAAAACCTCTTTGAGGTGGGTTATTTTTTTGAATGTTCTTATATATGTGAGGGAAGGTTCTTGGGAGTTGTGTATATGACCATATATGTATACACATAAATGTATGTGTGTGGCATACATATATGTGTGTGAATGTGAGGTGTGTGTATGTATCTCGGTACAGCTGTGCGCATGACTTTTTAGATTTGTCCTCATCATCATCATGTCGCGCATGTAGCACGGGTATCGACAACAATCTTACGCCAACCCTCCCTATCATTCATTGCACCTGGAAGCTCCTCGCGAAACAGCCAGCATCTTCACATAGCTGGTCAACGTAGGTCTTTGCTGGGCGCCCACACTTGCATTACCATGTGTTGGCTTCCACAGGAGAACGTCGCTTATGAGTTCACCCTTACTTCTCCAGCAGTGTCCTGCATGCCTTTGTCCGTCTCACTTGGATAGTTTGTGAGATGGGGGTAGGTTTAGATTTGTAATTGGGTCAATATATATATATATATATATATTATATATATATACGCACAGCACACACACACACACACACACACATATATATTTATATATACGCACACACACACACACACATATATAATATATATATACGCACACACATAATATATATATATATATATACGCACATATTATATATATATATATATATATATACGCACACACACACACACACACACACACATATATATATATATATATTACGCACACACACACCACACATATAATATATATATATATATATATATATAATATATTAATATAATCCAAAAGTCCAGAGAAGAAATCTTCCTTACGACATAGGTTTTTTTTAAAACAACTTGTCGCAGTTTGAGAGCTCAATGTGTGCTCTTATTGTTAGAGTCACAGAGCAAATTTATTGCCTACGTCTTTTATGCCAAATTCACCTTTATTTATAGAACATTTATCCCATGGAATCAGCAGATGGCTGACGAGCATCTGTTGTATTAACATTAAACTCAAGTCAAGCATTCTTTAATTAACTCGTTTTTCGTTTTATATTATTAAAAAAAATCAGACTTGTTCTCAAGCAAGGTCACCCAGGTTAAGACATCTTGTAAGTATTCATGTTTCATATTTATGTATTTATTTATCAGTCTATAAAATCAAATGGTCAGTATTTCGTGGGTCGTAATCTCTAATCTGCTGGTCAAAATGAGAGAAAGATTTATTCAAATATAAATCTTCATTGATAGTAATGTTACTACTTCGTGTTCCTTAATTGTACGACCGTTATCATCTTGCAAACACAATCTGGTTTAAAAATGAGACCATCCAAAATGTCCAAGATGAAATGCAAAAATGTAAATCACGATTATCTGGTGTTGTTTATTCATCGAATTCTTATTTCTTTTGAGTTGTCGTCACCTCAGCTAGATAATATAACATTCGTATCTATTATAAAGAAAGGGAAGAAAAAAGGACATGCTACACAGAAAAACATATTAGGAAAGAAGGAAAGAAAGTGTTGGGGGAGAGAGAGAGAGAGAGTTGAGATTATTATTATTTTTTACATATTGAACTATTTAGCAATAACTCTTAAGTAAACATATCAAACGTTGTAATAATTAAATTCTCATACGTGGTATATCAACAGGTCCTGCTAGTTGATGATAATTGTCACTAATCCTGAAATTTAGAGAAATCCTTGATCTTATGATATGAGGGTGGTCTTAAATGTCCATAGGCAACAAAGATTATATAATGACTGCTGTCGATGAATTTTTGGCTCTTGGATATAAGCACTGCAACACCGATGGATGAAATGTTTGGACGCAAGCAGGAAACAGATTTTTTTGTACAAAACCTTATATTGTCAGGTACAAGGCCACGGATTTGGGGAACTGAATGAAGATCAAAGGGTAATAATAAACTTTGAGACAACTTTTTTGATTATTGATGAACAGGAAGTCGACTTAAAAAAAAAAGAAGCTAATCTTAGTCTGGCACAAGGCCACGAGATTTATGCTCATATCAGGAATATAATTGACTATAATAGAACACATTTAATATGCTGAGTTCAGTCAGGTTTTGTAGTTTGGTGGATTTTAAAGCATGTCAACCCTTATTGGATTATTTTATACCGAAGAATGTTTTGTTTTATTTATTCTTGACGGGTATTCAATTTTTTAAACTCAATTTTTTAAAACACATTTTTTAAACTATTTTTTCCATTTAACCCATAGATAGGACCCTAACAGGTACTACCACTCCGAGTCAGAGTAGACTTTGGAGTAATGGCGATATAGGGGTACCCAACACTCTCCAGAGCTGTAAAATTGAAACTTCACCATTAGATGAAGTTTAACATCATACCCAAACCATACTTCAGTCAGGTAAAAGGCCATATTAATTGAGCATGGAAGTGGATCGTACTCATTACAATATCACCGAAGTGATCAGCGAGACTAGCTTGCTCCTTATTACCCAGTGAGCCAAGTCTGGCCACAAAACCATTGAGTTTCAAGTAGTGAGTAAGTATCGAACTCTGATTGTAGCAATGACTTGCGAAGCACCAACATGGATATCTACTTAGTTTAGTTTAGAACCAAATAAGTTCGATGTCCCTGATGTGGATTGAACTCACTTATGGTATTTGTATGAGTATCTACTTGATACCCGATTGCATAATGAATTAGCATACCCAACCCTTTTATAATATATTGTGCTAATAGGCGGTGGCTGAGGGTCTTGGTATCCTGAGTTTGATGTTAAACTCTATCTGATGGAACCCCTTTAATCCCAATTGCTCCTAGGTCCACTCTGACCCAGGACCGATAGTACCTGTTAGACTCACATCTATAGGATAATTAGAAAAATGAGTTTGAAAAAGAAAAAAATGAATGAGTTTGAAAAAAAAAAAGTACCCACGAAGAATGAATAAAACAAATGTCTTCGGCATAAAGTAACCCAGCAAGGGTTGACTTGCCGTAAAATCCATCCATCCATGCATACAACCAAACTAACCAACCAACCAGCCAACCAACCAATCAACCAACAGAATGCATTTATTTCTATGATTCAAACGTTTTATTTTAAAAAAATTCTTGGTGAAAATTTTGAACAGATATCTGTTGCTAAGCCAGACTTTAAGTTCACAACCTTCGTTCGTAATATATTCGACAGTATCGGATAACTGAAATAAGTTCCAGCTTTAAAGAAAAAAAGGAAAAAAGAAAAAAGCAAACAAACAAAAAAAAAAAAGAAAGAAAAAAAGAAAAAAGAACAAAGAAGAAAATGAAAAAGTGTCGCAGCGACTGTTCCACTAACCTAAACCTTTTTTATATACGATAACAATAAATTTCTTTCGAGCCTTTTCTCTATTTCAACATCTTCCTGTTTTGACTCTCTGTCTCTATCTTTTCACCCCTCTCCCTTCTGACACACTGTATCTTCACCCATTCACTCTCTTTCTATTTATCGTTCACCCCCTCTTTTTCTGTCTCGATCTTTCACCCCTTCTCACCTTCTGTCTCTCTGTGACTATCTTTACACCCTCTCTCTCCTCTCTCTCTCTCTCTCTCTCTCTCTCTCTCCTTCTATTATTCGTCTCTGTATTTCCCCATCTTCTCTCTCTTTCTGTCTCCCTGTCTACCTTTCACTCCCTCTTCTTTCTGTGTCTTTTTCTCTATCTTTTCACCCCCTCTCTCTCTGTCCTTCTGTCTATTGTCTATTTTCACTCCCCGCACTTCCCTCGCTCTCTCTATCTTTCTGTCTCTGTCTTTCATCCTCTCTCTTTTTGTCTCTCTCTTTCTATCTTTTACCTCCCCTCTGTTTCTGTTTCTGTTTTTCTCTGTCTCTATCTTTTACCCCCTCTCTATAATTCTGTATCTCTCGATCTTTCTTTTATTTTTCGAATCTTCTGCCAACCCAATACCTCTTCGAAACAGTTGATTTGGCGACAAACAAGGAATGAAAAATTCATGAGAAATTATTTGTTTTGACAAATTTTCACAGACATACATTTCATCTCACATAGTAACACCACACACACACACACACACACACACACACATATAATATATATATATATATATATATATATATATACGTATCTGTCAAAGGAAGATGGGTTAGCAAGTTTGCATACCAAACCGCTGTTTCTATTGTAGAAAGTTCGATTTCTCACAGTGCACAATTCTTTGGTAATTCTGGGGGTCATTTAAACTAAACTTAATACCTACCTACTTAACAACGTGTCCACACTCGAGACAAGGACCCTGTTATACCCGCCCTGTCGGTGGAGCGTTAGAATGCACCGACTGCACCTTCTGCAGAGGGGTAAGACCACCACAATGGGGCACCTGTTGGCCGTGGGTGACGACCCGTGATGCTTAAGGACGGAACCCAGATGGATAAGCAGTGCATGACATGGAACACTCCATTTTGGTCCTTTCTTAGGCTAAACGGGCCGGTCAGAGAGGTCCCTTCGATCAATCGGATGGTCACATCAAGCCCTAGCACCTATATGATTGCCCCAAACCTATTGCCCTTATGGCAAGGCACAACCCTTTTTATCATATG
>JALAJA010000974.1:0-16392 GCA_023376005.1 Doryteuthis pealeii
AAACCCCCCCACCCCAAAAGAAAATCCCAAACAACACGAAAAAAGAAGAGAAACAAGAAAAAGTAAAAACGAGACACATGGACAACAAAAACAGATAGAAAAAAAAAAAGACGATAGACACATTTCAGACATCAAAACTAATTTGCAATATAGATTTTTTTATTTGAAAAATTCAATCTTAGAAAGGAATTTACCAGCCATTTAAGAAAGAAAATGAAAATTACTTTACAAATGTACAAAACCATTTTGATTATCAATCGTGAAAGTTTTATTAATATAGTTTCATATCCACTAATTGGTTATAATCCTCTGTAAACAATTCTAGTTTCAATCATCCTAAATGCAAATAATAGTTATATGATATTAGTATATTTAGATATTTAGTTATATCTAATCTATCTATCTATCATCTATATTATCTAGGTCCAATTCATTGCTATGTATGTATATATGTATCTATCTACTATCTATCTATCTATCATCTCTCAGTCAATTTATCAATCTCTCAAGTCCGTTCATATATATATATATATTTATATTATATATATAATATATATAGGTCGTTACTATGAATATACTTATATATATTATTATATATTATCTATCTATTTGTACATACCATTCTATGTATTATCTTTATCTATTTATCTATCTGTCTATTTACCTTCAGTCCGTCATATCTATCTCACAATCCTTTCATATATATATATATGTATATAATATATATATATATACATATATATATATAAGTTCATCAATGACGTATGTATGTATGTTATGTATGTATGTATCTATCTAAAAGTCCATTCATATGTATGTTATGCATCTCTCATCTATATTATTTATCATATTTTCAGTACATTCATATCTATCTCTCAAGTCCGTTGATATATATATAATATATATAATATAGTATATATATTATATATATATATATATGTGTGTGTGTGTGTGTTGTGTGTGTGTGTGTGTGTATTAAGTAAAAAGTCATCAGGATGGCCTAAAGTCGGTATCAGTCAAAAGCGAGAAAGTATATCCCCTTTTCACTAGCGCTTGATCAAGGAGATTGTTTTTGTGTCTGAGGTGAAGTTCCACACCTACCACCAGCTTTACCGTACAGACCCCTGTGCTACTCATACGTTGAATTGTTGAGGACCGGTATCTAGCCAGACCTTGGTTCCTAGGCGGATGCTCTACCCGACTGAGCTAACGCGCCCTATCGGATAATCTGTTGATTGTCTGCATCACCAGTAAATATATCTGAAAATTTTCACAATCAAAACATCTTTTAACAATGAATAATAATAATAATAATTAATATATAATATAATAAAAACAATAGACAAATACTTGGACTTGCCAGAGAACTAAGAAAACTGTGGAACATGAAGGTGAAAATCGTGCTCCAATTGTAATTGTTGCCCTAGGAACGGTCCTCAGGGGTCTGGAAAAGAGTCTGGATGAACTGGAAATCAGAGGAAGAATCGAGACCATCTAGTGTGGTTGAGATCGGCTGAAATACTCAGAAGAGTCCTTGAGACCTGAGGATACTTGCTGTCACTCAGCCTCGAGTGAACACCGGCTACGGCAGGTATGAAAATCTCATAATAAATAAATAATAACAGCTCTGAAGAATAGTAGATTCTCTTCACATTTAACCTCTATAGAATAAAAGTATTTAGTTCAATTCACCATACAATTGACGCATCAAGGCCGACATTGGCAATATATATTTAAAATTGATAGACAAACATTTCCGACTATCAAATAAGCTGCGCAAAATATCTAATAGGAACTGTTTAAAAGCTAGTTATAATGTACAGAAAACGAGACAATCATACAAAACCATATTTTTAAAAAACACACATGAACAACCCCTGCCAGTAATTGTATATCGAGACTTTCAATGGAAATGAAAATTGTCTCCAGTCAAGTGTAGTCGACAAAAACACTGTCAGAGTTAAAGAAGATCAATAAAATCTTTACATCGGCGCAAATGAAAGACCCTGGAAACAAAGGAGCTATTTCCATAAGCTGTTGATTACCGCACAGTGCCGCATTTTACAGGAGCCCACACTCAAACAAACAAACAAACCACAACAACAAGAAACAAACAACAACAACAAAAAACACCACACGTGTAACTGTTATCATCATATAAAATAGAATCAGCGAACTGAGTTCAAATCCCAGATGAATCTATTTGTATTTCACTTAGTGCTAATGCCCTTTTGGAAATGTATTGAATTCATCTATTTCCCCCCAGATATGAGAAATAGTAGGGAAGGCTGGGCTTTAGCCTTGGTAAGGCAACCAATCTATGAGATGGAAAACACTGAATTCAAACCAGCACTAAACATAGAACTGTGAGTTGTTTGTACACATGCTGTTAAAATTTGAGATCATTTGAACGAAAATTAGTCAAGTTATTAGATTTCGAATTTATATCAATTTTTTACTGAAATAGCTTGTACATCTCAAATATCATTTTTTAAACACCCTGTAAAAAATTTACAATGTACACGATTCCCAACCCTCTATGCATAAAATAACCCTAGACGGGTTAACGTGCCGTTAAAATCAATCGATCAATCAATCAACGAAATTACGTATTTACCAACCCCTCTGCATGAGCAGGATGCGACACAAAGTCAATTTTTAAACGGAGTGTAACATGTTTGCATTCAGAATTTTACTTCTCTAGACTGATTGCTATACCAAAGTTAAAGAACTCAATCTACCCGATTATTTACCCATAGCTGGAGGAAGAATATTTGGATACATACCTTTCCCTGGGCTATTAGCGCTATGTGAAATTCAAATTAGCCTCGTCCTGGATTTGAACCCGTGTCGCCGTGTCCTTTTCCTATGACGATTACCGTTACACAACGGTCACCTCAATCAATGCAAGGTGACTTATTACGGGATAGATCGTAGGTTCGAGTCTCGTTGGAAACTACCTCTGTATTTCAGCTTTATTTTACCTACTGTGATAAAAAGTAATAATCACTAGCCCAGGTCAAGGTTTGCTACCGGTGCAGCAGCTTTGAAATATTAGAGCTGACTTGGCTTTAAAGTAATTATGTTGGATTATCCACAGTGTATTCTGTTACATAATTGATAGGTTACCTATCAATTCTGTACGGTAGTGTAGTCAAATCAAACAAATGGTTTTGTGAAAAAAATACAGGGAATTTGATTGACAGGATTTAACCCTGTGGTTGACCTCTTCTATCAGTGATAACCAAAGTGAGAAGTTAGTTTAGAGGAATCAGATTTGGTTGGGTGACTAGACGGTGTTCTCATCCAAATAAGCCATTTCTCATGCGTGTTCTTCTTTGGTTTAATATTAGATAAAGGGCGTCTATAAAAGAAGTATAAGTGTTCATTAATCTAAAACAAACAACGGACCAAGACACAGAAGGCTCCTAAGATCAATACCAAAATAACAGCCACCCGGAATAGACATACCAGCACGCAGATCCATAGTCGAAGATACTATAAAGAAGGATAAGTATATAAGATGCGTATACGTCCACGGGTATACGCTACATAATACGTCTAGATACGTCTATATAAAAATGGAATATGCAACACTTTCCATTATGCCTAACCAATACATTGTGTTCGGAGGTTAGACCTAAATCATCAATCACAGTTATTCGTGATTGATTTGCCATGACGGTGTGCCAGATAAAAATGATAGTATTAAAATGACCCATCGTGCAGATACGAAGACTTCAAAGTGAGTGAAACATTAATTTCTCATATTCAGGTCATCAACCCGCAGGTGTCCTCTCCCCAATGACCTTTGGTTGTCTAAGAGATGTAATACCTTGCCATTTTGCTTGAATTAAGATGAATTTTGCTATTTCATAACAAAGGCCGCGTTAAACTTTAATATTTCAGGAAATTTTTGTCATTTTCCCACTTAGGCATCGAGATAAAGGGATCTGCGGAGAGAATAGATATCTAAGCGCGGCGGATGGCCAGGGTGATCGCCTGTGTCAGATGGGCGTGTGGTCGTAGGGGAAGAGGCGGTGGCATAAAAATTAATGTGTAGAAACCGACTTTGTTATTTTCAGAGGCCGGTCAGAGGCACGGACGTGTGGTCTTCGGGTTAGTTGTGTGGGCGAGAAGAATTTTAGCAGTCAATTCAAAAACCCGTTAGAAAATTCTTTCGTCCCGTATTTCTGAATTGTTCGTTCTTCCCAGGGTGCCCTCGTCTCGCCATCATCCTCTCCAGTCCGTTTGGGCATATATTTATGGAGGCAGGTGGTGTAATGGTTAGAGTCGTAGGAAATGTACTCGCTACCCGAGTTCATTTCTGGACGAAGCTGTTGGCATTTCACATGGCGCTAATTCCCTTGGGAAAGGTATGAATCCAATTCTCCCTCCAGCTATGGTAAATAGCAGGGCAGACTGGACTCTTTAACCATGGCTAGGTAACCAGTCTAGGAGAAGGAAACTCTGAATTCAAACCTGTTAAACTCCGCTTAAGAAATTGACCTTGTGTCGCATCCTGCCTCGTGCGGTAAAGAACACACTGTTCACATTCTGACTTCTCTTTTCAAGTGATTTCGATCATATCTCTACTTGCACAATATGGCCGACGATATCGGGGTTATTTTCTGTTCGCCTACACCTCAGTTTATATTTGTGTTTTGGAGGTGCGTGGTGTTATGGTTAGAGTCGTAGGAAATGGATTCGTCGACCCGATTTCAAATCATGGACGAGGCTATTTGCATTTTCAGATGGCGCTAATACCCTTGGGAAAGGTATTCATCTAAATACTCCCCTCCAGCTATTGGTAAATAGCAGGGTAGACTGGGCTCTTTACCTTGCTAGGTAACCAGTGTAGGAGAAAGGAAAACTCAAGAATTTGACCTTCCTAACATCCTGCTAGTGTGGAGGGGTTGGTAAATATATGTGTTCAGTAGCATCGATGTTACTTACAGATCATCATATCACAGTAATTCGAGAATGATTTGCTCCCCAAGCATTGTGACATGCTGGTGTTTTCTGTAGATCCATTAAGCTACCTTGACCCCAGGGAGTTATGGAGGCGGGCTTAGCGTAACGGTCATTGTGGTACGAAATCGAATTGGTGAGCATAGTTCAAATCCTTGACGAGGCTGTTTGCGTTTCACTTTGCACTAATGCCCTTGGGGAAGGCATGAATTTATCCTCTTCTTTCCCAAATAAATAGGGAAGAATTATTAAATCTGGTAAGGCAACCAGTCTAGGAGAAGGAAAAATCTGAATAAAACCAGCTTTAACCAACTGACTATAACTATTGTAATACTCCTCAAAAACTGTCCATAATAATTTTGATACTCGTATAAACTTTATAATTATTGTGATAATCGTCCTAAATTCATTAAAACTGCTGCGATACTCTTCAAAAACTACAATAGTTATTTAGATACTCGTACAAACCTGATTATAATAATTGTGATACTCGTTCCAAATTGATCGTGACTTTGCGATGCTCTTCAAAACTGATAATAGTCATTTTGGATACTCGTACAAAGCTAATTATAATAATTGTGATACTCGTCCCAAATTGATCGAGACTTGCTATACTCTTCAAAAACTGACAATAGTCATTTTGTTACTCGTACAAAACTATCGATGATAATAGTGATTCTCGCCAATTTGTTTATAACAGTTGTGATACTCTTTAAAAAAACTGATCATAGTCATTTTGATACTCGTAAACCTAACTATTATTATTGTGATATTCATACAAAACAAATATCCTGATAATCATACAAATCTGGCATAAGGAGGCAAAATATATTTTCTTTTATCTCAGTTGGAAGATATCACCTTTCTTAACTCGAACTAACGGTCTCCAAACTCAATTTGCTGCTATAATGTCTAAGAGGTAATACTATGCCATTTCATCGAATTAAAGGTATTTTGTGATTCTATAATCAAAGGCCGTTACCAGACTTTTATATTTAAGAACATTTATTGTCATTTTCCCCCACTTAGATACCGAGAGAAAGGAATCTCGTAGAGAATAGAGATATTTAAACACAACAGTTGATATCACAGTGTATTATCGTTGCATCTACGTCCTAGTGTGAAACAGTACAAGTTCATAGGGCCTCTATTCAGCAAGACTAATGAGAACATTTATCTAATAAAGCCGGGCATTGTGACTACTTGTTTCCGATTCGTGTCTTTAGGCTGTCATTACGCCTACGCGTTTCTTACCAGGAAGGTAGATGTTAGAAGGCAACAACAATGTCGCCTCCTTGTTTATGGAGATACGAGATGTGTTGAGAAACGTATACGAGACTGAAGTTGCATTTACAAAAACGGAAAGGAACAATGAATGAAACGTTAATTTTCTTCAGAACAATCCCCTTGGCATTTCAGCACTCTTATTCCCGCGAGTTTTCCATTGGTCGAAGCTTTTCTATTGGCATAATGTGAAACGGCGCATCGTATTTCTGGTACAAATGCAGAATAGTGCGCAAGAGACAATATGATTAGAATCGAATTTATGTATAAATAGCATTAGATTCGGAAACTCCCGAAGTAGCCCAGCACTAACTCTTACACTAACTCTAACCCTAAAACTAAACCTAACCCTTACCGTAACACCAATCCTAGCGTCTCAAAGATTTCGAGTATTTCAGTGAAGTGTAATGCTTTTTATACATAATCTAATGATATCTCTTGCGCGCTATTCTGCATTAGTACCGTATTTCTTTTAATATCCTCAACGTCCGCAATTCTTATGATTGAGATGGATCTTTGGTTTAGGAAACAAGAAAATGTCGGAGTGAACTACATTTGGTGACTGTGGTCGGTGTTGCACTTCCGCGATCCTGTTTCTCTCAAAAGTGCTGATAAAAATATTGAGAGTGCTTATTAAAATGTATTGAGAATGTTGATAAAAATATTGTAATTGCTGATCAAAAGTATCGAGACTATTAATAAAATTCATTGAGACTGTTAATCAAATATTGAGACTGTTGAATCAAAAAGTTTTGAGACTGTTTGATTAGAAAGTATTGAGACTGCTGATCAAAAAGTATTGAGACTATTGATCAGAAAGTATTGAGACTGTTGATGTTGAGTATCTGTTGAAAAAGTTATTGAGACTGTTGATAAAAAAAGTATTGGGATTGATAAAAAAAGTATTGAGACTGTTGATCAAAAGTATTGAGACTGTTGATCAAAAAGTATTGAGACTGTTGATCAAAAGTATTGAGACTGTTGATTCAAAAGTATTGAGACTGTTTCAAAGTATTGTATTGCTGATCAAAAAACTATCGAGACTGTTGATCAAAAGCATTGAGTACTAATCAGAAAGAATAGAGATTGCTGGTCAAAAAGTATTGAGACTACTTATTAAAAGTACTGAGATTGATAATCACCCTGGTGATTAAAAAAGTAAGGAGCCTGCTGAACAACACTTAGCTTCAAAAATTAATTTCATAATTCATTAATCTTATGATCATAAATTAAGAATCGACTTTTACACGGGTATATACAGCGTATCATTCGTGTTCATTAAAGAGAAATCAAATAAAACGATTGGAAAAAAACTATGTAGTCAGATAGAAAGTCAAATAAGCAGACTCGATAGGCAGATAAACATCGTCAACTAAAATGCATTATTAATGGTAGCATCTATGTGGAAAAATAGTATTTTGTAGCTGAAAAACTGTTTTATTAAATAGTGGAATTGTTCTCTTTGAACCTGTTGTAGTTTCTATGCAACTGAATCGGAGATATTACTTTTGGAGCATCGATAATAATAATAATAATAATAATAAAGAAAACGAGGTAAGAATATAGAGAGAGTGAAAGAGAGAGAAAGAGAGAGAGAGAGTGAGAGAGAGAGAGAGAGAGAGTGTGTGTGAGAGAGAGAGAGAGAGAGAGAGAGAGAGAGAGAGTGTGAGAGAGAGAGAGAGAGCGAGACAGAGAAGAGAGAGTGTGTTGTGAGAGAGACAGAGAGAGAGAGAGAGTGTGTGTGTGTGTGAGAGAGAGAGAGAGAGAGAGAGAGAGACAGAGACAGAGACAGAGAGAGACAGAGAGAGAGAGAGAGAGTGTGTGTGAGAGAGACAGAGAGAGAGAGAGAGTGTGTGTGTGTGTGAGAGAGAGAGAGAGAGAAAAAGAGTGAGAGAGAGCGAAAAAGAGTGAGAGAGAGAGAAAAGAGAGAGAGAGAGAGAGAGAGAGAGAGAGAGAGGAAGAGAGAGAGAGAGGAGTGAGTGAGAGAGAGAGTGTGTGTGGTGTGTGTATGTGTGTGTGGATTTGTTCTCTCTGAACCTTTTGTAGTTTCTAGGCAATTGAATCGGAGGCATTACTTTTGGAACACGTAAAAATAATAAAGATAATAATGATACTACTAATACTACTACTAATAATAATCAAGCAAACCAGGCAAGCCAATAAGAAGTGTTGTGTGTGTATGTGTGTGCGAGAGAGAGAGAGAGAGAGAGAGAGAGAGAGAGAGAGAGAGAGAGAGAGAGAGAGAGAGAGAGGGGGGGAGAAAAACTGAGAAAAAAGGGAAAATAAAAATGAAAAATAAATTCAGATATGGCATCAAATGAAGTCAACAGTTGAAAGAACGGGTAAAGACGTAAGAAAGAAAAAAAAAAGAATTAAAATGGAGAACGCGAAAGAAAAGTCGAGTTGGTTAGTTGGGTTTTGGGCGGGGGTGGGGGTGTAGATAATGAAAGCTATAAAGAACTTAGCCATCGAAAAAAAAAAGAAAAGAAAAAGAATGAAAAAAAAACTGATAAAGAAAGGTAGAGGAAGAGTATGAGGTGGAAGAGAAGAGAGGGTTGGAGGAGCAGCCATAGAAATAAGTAGCAGCTGAAATCGAGGCAGTTCAAGATTGGCGCGAATTGAACGACGCCATCTTTACATTGCCCTGATCTTCGAGTCTCACTTTTCTTTAGGCAATTCGTGAGAACAGGCCGACCATTTTTGAAAGAAATCGAAGAACACACACACAACTATATATATATATATATATATATATATATATATATATATATATATATATATATAGGTATGTGTGTGTTTCTTTGATTATATATATTATATATATATATATATATATTTGTGTGGGGTGTTCAAATACACACCTGCACATATACACATACGAACGCACGCACGGATATATATATATATATGTGTGTGTGTGTGTGTATACGTAGGACACCCAGTCTAATGATCGTTTTGAAGGTAACTTCGATGCAGGAATATAAAAAAACTGAACAAACTGAAAATACCCTGTCACATACATGCATAACCATTCTTCTATACTGAATTTTCATGGATATGATAGACATTATATCTTTGATACTGTTCTATATATGATATTATCTTTTATACAGCTCTATGATGTATATACTATACATAATTTCTATCTTTTATATAGCTCTATAATGGATACAATATACATAATATCTATTTTTTCATACAGCTGTATAATCTTATTATAATGGAGATTTGTAACTGTCTGTCTGTAGCCGAAACTATGTCACCACTGACGTCAAAATTCCTTCAGTTATTTATATATATTCTCAACGATTATCAAATTGTCATTATTTAATCTTAATTAACATCTTATTTATTAACGATGTCTACATCAAAATCTAGTTGAGTTAGATTTGCCACAAAATGCTCATATTATGAATGCATTTAAAATACTGAAATATATGTATATATATCTTAGAAATAAAGATTCACATAGTATATGGTGGGAATAATATATGCAAGGTATGTCAAAAAAAGTATCGAGATCTTTTGTACTTTTTGACACACTTGTATCCTGAAAAAATTAACATTCCATTCATTGTCATTTTTCTATCTTGGTAAATACAGATTCAAACTCGACAGTTTTATGACGCACCTTATATTCTAAAAACAAATTAACATTCCATTTATTGTTCATTTCTATCTTGGGAAATACACCTTCAATGTCTATACTTTTATGATACACCTGGTATATATATATATTATATATATATAAGAGAGGTACTTGAATTTGCTTGAAGCATTGTGTATATATTGGTTTGGAGGTTGATTTTGAAGGCTATCACAATGCAGATGTAAAGAAAAAATAATAAGGTAGCTGCATTCAAAACCAACCTCCAAACCAATATATATATATATATATATATAATATATATATATATATATCATCTAGTGTCGAACGAAATGTATACTGACAACGAAAGGACCGCTATTCCAACTGACCTAGCTCATTTGCATAATCACCTTTAAACATCCAATCCGGGTGCAGTTCTCTTGCAAAACCTTATTTCATCTTTGTTCCAAAGATTTTCACACCAACTGTCACTCACTAAGATATTTGACCTCGGGGTCATGTATACGTTAAAACCTTCTGCGCTAGCACTCCACGAATTTACCTAACTTTACACAAGTAGCGGGACGGAGAGAGAGAGAGAGAGAGAGGAGAGAGAGAGAGAGAGAGAGAGAGAGAGAGAGAGAGAGAGAGAGAGAGAGAGAGATGAATATCTTTCGATCAAATTCATTTTTCAGACTGACCTTGTCATCATGTGACTTTTATTGTTGTTAGGTTCGATGCGTCCAAGGACAGATTAAATCCTTAATTCTGTTAAAAACAAAGTTCTTTGTGATAGGATGCAATCACTTAAGAGGCTCTTTTCTATTTATCCGCTAGACGTTATTTTGTATGCACTTTATTCAACTCAAGTATTGGTAAGCAAGTCTCGGTCAAAGTTAAGATGCTTCTAAGTAGGGCTGTTCGAGTTGTTAAATGGTGCAGCCATACAATAGCACTGATACTGTTGAGAATTTTTGTATATAAGGTGTGTGTTAGATGCCCACTTTTATTTATAGACTCGGCGATAACCATGTGATCTCTCTTGGTCAATCACTTGCAGTACTCTGCTGCTGAGACAATACTTAAACTGAGCATACTGAGCATACTGGACATAATTACTTTGAACCTTCGTGGACGACGGGCATAGGATTAAATCACTGGACCATTAACACTACGCAGGATAGGACCTATTCATTTACCAAAGGATTCCATAACTCTGGACTTACTTACTTTAAGCCCTTTTCAACTGGCCAAGGATGGCATTTAAAAACATTACAGATACGGCTACTGCTCAGAAGAATTTTCTTATTAGCGAAAATCAGATTGTTCTGTATGCACTTTATTCAACTCAAGTATTGGTAAACAATTTTTGGCCAGAGTTAAGATGCTAGGATTGTTACAGTCCAAGTGGTACAGCCATACAGTAGCTCTCATACGGCTACAGTTTGGAAGAATTTTCGCTTTATCTTATCAGTGAGATCAGATTATTTTGTGCGCTCTTTATTCAACTCAATTATTGCCAAGCAATTTTTGGTCAGAGTTAAGATGCTAAAGTGGCTAGAGTCCCAATGGTACAGCAGTCAGTAAAGAAGGTCACGCTGAAAGTTTTCTGGTACTTAAAAGGACTCATCATTATTTATTCTCTTGAAAACGCGTAACCGTAAACAGTGCTTCCTATTACCAACTCCTTAGACAAAATTCTCCTCATTTATTGGTTGTTTGGTTGGATTTTACGGCATGTCAGCAGTTTGGGATATTTTATGCCGATGACGTTTAGTTTTATTCATTCTTGTTGGCTATTCATTTTCTTAAAATTCTATATTTAAAAACCTTTTTAAAATCCCATTTTTATCTATTTAATATCTAGATGTGATCCTAACAGATAATACCATTCCGTTTATTTTTTGGCTTTTCGTTTTGTTTTTGGTTTGTTTTCTTTTATTTTTTGGTTTGTTTTTTGTTTGTTTTTTTTATTTATTTATTTTGTATTTTGTTTTTTTTTTGTGTTTTTTTTCGTGAATATAAAAAATACATTCCCCTTCTTTTCACTATGATTTTTTCTAAACACTTGCATATCCAAAAACGCACTTGCTTTTCTAATCTCTCTCTCTCCCCCCTTCTCCCCCTCTCTCTCTCTCGCACACTCACAGACAGACACGTGCTTTCTATTTGTGTTGTGATGTGGAAGTAATGGTAATAAAGGAGTTTTAGCTCAGTCGGTAGAGCTTTCGGCTAGGAATCACAAGGTTCCTGGTTCGATACCGGTCCTCGTCAACTCAGCGTATGAGTAGCACAGGGATCTGTGCGGTAAAGTAAGGAGCTGATGGTAGGCGCAGCGCCCCACCCCATATGCTAAAGATAATCTCCTTGGTTTAGCGCTAGTGAAAAGGGGATAGACTCTCTCGCTGTCAGACTGATACCGACATTAGGCTGTCCCGACGACGACTTTACTTTACATACTTTCCAGAGTTCCAGAATTGGAACTTCACCACTAGATGCAGTTTAACGTCATACCCAGGACACTAAAACCCTCAGCCACTGCCATCTAGCACATATATGATAAAAAGGCCAGGGGGTTGCCAAGGGTTGAGACAATCATATTGAAGAATAAGTTCCAATTACCGTCGAACTGGGAAGACAAGGTAGCATGCGATTGTAACTCAATACAAACTCGAAATGCCACAAAGTCCACTGCAAAATGACAAAGTATATATAAGACTCCACAGTGTCATTCAAATCAACCAGTCAAGCAACCAATCAGAACTCAAGGAATGGAATGACCCAAATGACCCTGATTCATGAATGGATCATTCTTGATTCCTATTTATACCAGCTGTATTGGACACTGCTAGAGTTTTACTTAGCTGCTGTTTTACATGTATTTTCAGTTTCTTGGGTTTTTCTGTTTTTATTTTTCCCACCCCCTCCATCTCCAAATCATCAAAACGAATATGGGAAAAATTTTTTAAGTAGGTTAGATGCATAGAGCGAATGAGGTATTTTGGTGGAAGAGAGCTGCGCAAGGAGAGAATGCAAGAATTTTATTTTATTTTTGAATGAATCGGTCGGCGACTGAACCTAGCTAGATAGATCAGTGTAGTTGTATGACCAGTTTTATAACCCACCCCACAAAACCAAACTTCTGGTTATATGCCGAGTCGTGTTCACACTCGTTGTATCTCGCTTCTAAATAAATAAAAAGTTTGTTTGGAGTGAGTGCACGAGTGTGCTCACTTCAAATAACGAGTTTTACTTAGCTGCTGTTATTAAAACCAACAGTAGGCTAACTGACTTCAATACATATAAGTGCTAGGGACCGCCCGTCTAGCCTAAGTAAGGATTAAAGTAGAACGTTGCACATCATGGACTACTCAGCCACCAAGTTTCCGCCCTTAAGCATCACGGGTTTTGGAAAGGTGCAGTCATTGTATTTAACAGTCCTAGCCGACAGAACGGCCTTATTTATTGAATGACCGTCTTATTTAATAGATTTATTCCAACGAGATACAATTGTAAAAAATCTTGAAGTGTAGGACTTTGGGGAGTATCAATTATTCTATCATAAGTGGAAGCACTCGTTTCATAATGGTTCGCGTCGTAGGAAGTGAACTCGATACCCGAGTTCAAATCCTGAACGAGACTGTTGTATTCACTAATAATATACTAATACGCTCGAGAAAGATATGAACCAACTATTCTCCCTCCAGCTACATATAAATAGTAGCGCACACTGGTTTGTTTAATCTTGGTATAGCAACCTGTCTTGAAGATGGAAAACTCTGAATTCACACCAGTTGTAGACATGGAGTGGGATGGACTATGTCCGGTTAGTCCTGAGTAGCACCTGCACGACCAAATTAAGTTAGGAAACTAGTGAGATCAACCAGGGCACCAAGACCTATGCGACCAACAGACCAAGAATCTGTTGATCATATAAACGAGAAATTGACAGTCACCCAGCGCCGTTGACTCTATGTTCACGCTATTCTAAGTAAGATCTATCTACCCTGCCACACACACACACACATATATATATATATATATAAGTAAAGTCGTCGGGGCGGCCTAATGTCGGTATGAGCCAATCAGCGAGGGAGTCTATCCTCTTTTCACTAGCGCTAGACCAAAGAGATTATTTTAGCATCTGAGGTGGAGCGCCACACCTACCATCAGCTCCTTACTTTACCGCACAGATCCCTGTGCTACTCATACGCTGAGTCGGCGAGGACCGGTATCGAACTAGGAAACTTGTGGTTTCTAGCCGAACGCTCTAACGACTGAGCTAATGGTAAAGAATAAAGGAAAAATGGACAAAAAGTAAAACTCTCTACTTGCTTGGGTTTGCTCTATTTCTCTCTCTCTCTCTCTCTCTCTCTCTCTCTCTCTCCTTCTCTCTCTCTCTTATATATATATATATAATATATATATATATAAAGATAATAAAACTATGACTGTTGAAGTTTTAAAAATGTATGCGCCAATACTTCATCGTTAAGCGGTATAAAAGTAAATACAAACCTAATATTGCAATCTTTTCATTGTAAGTAGTTACAGCAAAGAAAGTATATATATATATATATATATATATATATATATATATATATAAGAGAGAGAGAGAGAGAGAGAGGAGGGGAGAAA
Source organism: Doryteuthis pealeii (assembly GCA_023376005.1). Classification (NCBI taxonomy): domain Eukaryota; kingdom Metazoa; phylum Mollusca; class Cephalopoda; order Myopsida; family Loliginidae; genus Doryteuthis; species Doryteuthis pealeii. Next base: position 14,483 of record JALAJA010000974.1, read on the forward strand.
AGTGACTAAGCTTATGTAAAATTACTTTTCAACAAAAAAGAAAGAAAATTCTCCCTTCGGCTTCAAATTATAAATGATAGATTAAAAATATTAAATTCTCAGCCAACTTTGCTATCGTCTGCTGCTGTGGATAGTTGAATAATCTCTGTAAAAGTGTCAAATATTGGCGAAGAAAATTCACGAATGCTATTACGACTTTTCTGTAATAAAGGAGAGGAAAAAAAACAAAACAAATGCCGGTACGAGTATAGCCAAAACCTAACAAAACATTGGTCATTAATATACAATAGGTCATACGTAAAAACAGACTTGCTGTAGGAATAATGTATCTGCCGAGAGAAATTAATGGATAGTAAATTGACAGGTGACTATTACTAAGATAAATCGACTGTGAAGTAAAATTTTAGAAATAGAAAGAAGCGTGTAGCTTGGTGTGTAGTGCGCATGCGTGAAACTGACTTTGTTTTTTTTTTTATTTTTTTTTTGCGTTTGATATCTGACGTTTGCATATAGAATTTATCAGCTTTGCTAAGTCTTGCACACAGGCTTCGAAATCAATTATGCTACCATCCGTTCTTAACTGGTCACCCACTTTATTCCGAGGAGGCACATGGCTGCTTAACTTACGTGACCGCAAAATTAAATTAGTAAATTATTGACTTAATATTATCTGCGTTATTCGGACTATTATCCCCATCTTCATTGTTATCTGTACAACGTTTCGATCGATATGCCCTCCGGCCTTCTTCATGTATTACTGTTCGGACTCGGGAACCTTCTCGGACTCGGGAACCTTCTTTTTGGACTCGGGTACCGAACCGAAGGTTCCCGAGTCCAAGAAGATTCCCGAGTCCGAATAGAAATACCTGAAGAAGGCCTGAGGGCATATCGACCGAAACGTTGTACCGATAACAATGAAGTTGAGGACAATAGTCCGAATAACGCATATAATACTAATCATCAAGGCTCATCTCAAACATTCAGAGAAATTATTGAATTAAATTACTAGTTAGGACTCTGCCTATTCTGGTAGTGATCACTCCATGCGGAGTTTAACAGGTTTGAATTCAGAGTTTTCCATCTCCTAGACTGTCTAACCAAGTTTAAGAGCCCAGTCTGCCCTATTATTTACCCATAGCTGGAAGGAGAGTAGTTGGATTCATAACTTTCCCAAAGGTATTAGCGCTATGTGAACTGCAGCTTCGTCCAGGATTTGAACTCAGGTCGACGAGTCCATTTTCTATGACTCTAACCATTGGACCACGCACCTGTTGTAAGTCACCGAATATTGTCATTTTAAAGAATTATACAGTTTTTTAACAATTATTTTTTTTAACAATTAGAATCCCGTATTTCCGGCTCTGTGCCCAGGTTCGCGGAAGCATCACTGTACCGAACTATTTTTTTGTAAATAAATGCCGTGGGTGGGTGGGTAGGTTGCAGTGGTGCAGCTAACAACGAAATATAAATAGAAATCTCGTCCGTTAATATAATTGTTGTGTGATATCATCTAGCGCTTCCCTGACCAACACCATTCTGTTTGGAAATGAATTGTGATAATGAAAATTAATCTTCCTTATATTCTATAAAAAACAAATTTGCCATTCTGAAAATGTCTGGGGACACAGCCAAAAGATCATACCCACTTCAATAGTTTGAGACAGTGAAAATTAATCTTGCTTAATTCTATAAAAACAAAATTGTACCATCTTGAAAATAACTGGGGACACAACCTAAAGATTATACCATCTTTAAGTTGTTCGAGACAGTGAACATTAGCTTTGATTAATTCTATAAAAATAAAATTGTACCATCATGAAAATACTGGGGACACAGCCGAATATCATATACTTCTTTTAAATGGTTGAGACAATGAAAATTAAACTTGCTTAAATCTATAAAAACAATTG